>LPNX011153903.1:30079-122254 GCA_001517045.1 Pseudotsuga menziesii | reverse complement strand
GGGGGGTGCAAAACTGTCGCAAGCCAAAACCGCTGCCAAAAGGGTATTTTGTTGTAGTGTAGTAACCAGAGTTTAACCAGTATTGTTTTGGTTTTTTGTTGTTTTGAGGCTATCTTGGGCTCATTTTGCTCTTTAGATCTTGTGAAGGTGCCTTTTGTTACATGAATGTTGTATGTTAATGACAGATTACTGTGTTAATCAAAAAATTATCATAGGTGTACAAAATTCTCATGATAACAGTAGGCCGGATCTAAATGGATATAGGTAGCCACCCACCTATTCCACTAGGTCAAAACAATTTTGCAATTTTGCAATTTTTTAGTCATTTTTCTACAGTTTTCAGGTCATAAACTTTCGGGGATATTTTGAGGCCTTAAACAATATTTTTTGGGTTCGCAGTGATCTAGTCAATAGTTGCGAGCTCTTTTTTGGGTTCAATACATTATTGTACTCCTTGGAAAAACATTTCCAATGTTCTACCGAGCGTCCAAAATGGAGATCATATGCAAAAGTTATGACCCCGGGAAGTTGATTGTTCATCTAACCACTTTGGGGCCGCAAACTTTATGACGATTCATATCCCAAGTTTAGGTTTTTGTGTTATATATATATATATATATATATATATATTAAATAAACACAAAGAAATATATTAATATATATATTAAAAAAATCAAATTAAATTAATTAAGGATATGTAGTCGGTATAATTATAAAAAGGAAGACACGTAAATTTATGTAAAGCCACCTCAAAACTGATACTAATATATAAAATCAACATTTTTAGGTTTGACGCCTGCTACACCAGCCACCGTCATCAACATCTTACTCGTCTCTTTCTATCTGCATGCAATCTCCCATCCTCTCCCATTGTTGCCATCGGCCCTTTGTTGCACACCCTCTCTTCATACCCATCCCTCCTCCCTTGTTGTTACGCCACACCTCCTCCACTCTCACCTTATTGCAACCTTCTACCCCACACGTGCTTCTCACCTTACATACCTTTGCACCTCCCTTATGTTACTCCTTCCACAGCCATAACCTCTGTTATCACCATCGCAATCCTCCCCGGCTCACCTCATTGCACCTCTCCCAAACTCCATTCATTGTCCCCTCCTCTTTCGCTCCACAGACCAACCACCTACATGCTTATCCACAAACCTCCATGCCTGCTCCACCACTGCATCCCACCCTTCTCTTCGGCATCAACTCTTCTCTTCCACACCAACCTTCCTCCCTGTGCTTGCAATTCCTCCCGCACCAACCTTAGCTCATTCCCTTCCGCCCCACCCATGTTTGTCCCTTACACTCCCTTCTCCACCTCTGGCTAGCTTCTTGTCAACACCTAGACAAGTTGTAACCTCCCACTCCTTCTCCCACCATCTCCTCATAAAAATATGATATTAAAATATTATTATTATTATTTACAATTTAAACACTTTATTATAAAAATAAAAATATAATATAATATTATTATTATTTTAAATAATAATTATTAAAATTATATATTTATATTTATTTTACCATAATAATAATAAAAAGTGGCTAGATGGATACAGAGAGCCAATAAAAATAAATCGAGATTCAGCATAGAGAGAATTCCTTCTATAACCAAAATGGGATATGTCAATGCTAAATTGGATCAATTGGACGAAAAAGTCAACAAAAAGTATGTAGACCTCAAAGCTGAAATAGACAAAAATAATAATGCGTTCACATTAACCGTCACAAGGCTCAAGGAAGGAATAGAGCAAGGCATCAGTGTGTTGAAGGCTGATCAAAAGAAAACTCAAGAGTATCTTAACAATATCTTGGTCAGATTACCACTGCATGCTTCGGTTCCCCCATCTAGGCATAACCCACCTCTATACCCCTTTGATACACCTCATCCAAGTACACCTAAAACGTCAGGACAACACGACACCACCCCATGAAGTCCCTTTCTTTAACATTCCATCAATATCAATTCCCCCAACACACAAGTACCATATAAGGGTAAAATTAGAACTACCCAAATTTGATGGTGACGGAAAGCAATGCATCGCGTGGATCAATAAAGAAATAGAATACTTTGACATCCATAACATACACTATGATGGTGAGAAGATTAAATGTGTCGCCATGCAATTGGAGGGGAATGCATACAATTGGTACATGTGGTGGAAGACTACAACTAGGCTATGTTCCTTTAGTTGGAATAACTTTAAGAATGATCTTATTAAAAGGTTTGAAGGCGTAATCAAGAGATACTTATTAGATCACCAGATTGCAACAAAAAGGTAGTGTAGATGAGTACACATGTGAATGGGAATCTTTGTCAACCCGAGTTCTAGAACTAGTCGATTACCAATGACTACAAACATACATACATGCGTTGAAACCACACATTCAATATGAGTTAGAATTACATAACATTTCCACAATGGAGAAGGCGTGACGTAAAGCTAAGATAATCGAGAAAAATATCAAAAGATCTGCTCATATTAATTTTGACAAAAACTACTCCAAGAGGAAGCCTCCCCAATCAACAAATACATGAACTTCAAAATATACGCCACCACCTCTAAGGGAAGGAGAAAAACCTAATTTGGAGGCATAGAGGATGAAGGAAGGAAAGTGCAAATATTGCAGAGAAAAATGGGATCCTAAGCATATATGTTTGCAAAAGAGAAACCTCCAAATTTTGTATGCATCTGAAGCTGAAGAAGAAGAAAAGACTCAAAAAGTGAATAATCAAGTGAGGATGATCTGGGAAATATGCAGGACTCCCACTCAAAACTAGAAGATGATACTCCAAATATATCATTAGCTGCCATTATAAGGATATCCCAACCACAAACACTGAAGCTAAAGGGACATATAAAAAACAACAATGTCTCGATTCTCATAGATACTAGCAGTACCGATAACTTTATTATGTTAATATTTCTAAGATATTCAACTTATTTATTTTCCCGGTTCCTAACATGAAGGTCATGGTAGTAGATGGCAAGAAGATTGAAAATGTGGTAAAGTGTCACAAGGTTAAATTAAAGTGCAAGAGTATAACCTAGAATCATACTTCTTTGCAGTACCTCTTGGAGGAGTAGACGTTGTAATGGGAATCCAATGGTTGCAAACATTGGGTACTTACTCCACTAACCATTAAGAGCACTTTATCAAGTTCAAATGGATAGGAAAAAATTACAAGTTGTATAGTTTCAAACCACCCCAAACTCAATTGGTTACATCACATAAGATGGAAAGTTTAATTCGAAAAGGAGCACCTGCTTACATAATTCAATGTCAAGAGATGGAGTTTCTAACATGTGAAGGAGATGACTACAAACCACCAGAGATACAAGAGCTAATCCAAAAACACCATAAGGTGTTCCAAGAGCTTCTGATGGAGCTCCCACCAAACAAGAAGATTGAGCACATAATTGATATAGAATAGGGGGAAAAAACTGAAAATATCAAACCGTACAGATATCCACATAACCATAAAAAAAATATCGAAAGGTTAACCCAAGATTTGTTAAAATGTGAAGTCATTTCAAAGAATAGAATCCCTTATGCGTCTCCACTACTGCTAGTTCGAAAGAAGGATGGATCTTTCAGGTTGTGCATAGATTGCAGAGGCCTGAACAATATAAAAATCAAGAATAAAGTCCCTATCCCATTCATCGATGAGATGATGGATGAAATTCATGGAGATAAGGACTTCTCAAAATTAGATTTGAGATAAGGGTTTACCAAATCACGGTTAGAATAGAAGACGTAACAAAAACTACTTTTTGTACTCATGAGGGCCATTATGAGTTCAAAGTAATGCCCTTCGGATTAACTAGTTCTCTAGCCACTTTTCAAGCCGCAATGAACGAATTGTTCCAACCATATTTTAGAAAGTTTGTATTAGTATTTTGTGATGATATACTCATATATAGCAAGGCAAGAGCATATCCGACATTTAGATCAAGTACTCATCATCTTGGAAGAACATCATTTTTTTGCAAAAAAAACAAAATACACTTTTGGAATAGAAGAAGTGGACTATCTAGGCCATATAGTATCGACGGAAGGATACAAAGTTGATCCAAGTAAGCTCAAGGAAACCATTGAGTGGCCCAAACCAGATAACATCTCGAACTTAAGAGGATTTCTAGGCTTGACAGGATGCTATCGAACATTTGTGAAGAATTATGCCCATAAGACTATCCCTCTAACAAATTTATTGAAGAAAAATTCATTTCAATGGAATGAAGAAGCCGAAAAATGTTTTGGGCCATTGAAAAATATTATGTCATCAACGCCAGTAATAGAAACATCGGATTTCAAAAAACCATTTGTGGTTGAGTGTGATGCTTTAGAATTCAGGATAGGATCAGTCTTGATGCAAAAAGGTCGCCTGATAACCAAGAGAGAGAGTTTGAAGTCCACATATGATAAGCAAATTCTTGCCATTATACATGCTTTAGCAAAATGGTGACAATACCTGCTAGGGAGAAAAATCTTATTAAGAACAGACCACAATAGTCTTTAATATCTCCTACATCAAAAAGCATTGTCAATTGAACAACATAAATGGAAAGAAAAAATCGCTACATTTGACATGGAGATACTACATAAGAGAGGAAAGGACAATGTTTTGTTGGTTCCCTTTCCCAAAAAGATGAAAAATTCAAGGTTTATGCGATCTCAATTGTAGTTCCAGGCTTGTTGGATGAAAGCCGAGGTGAATATGTCAAGGACCCAGACACCAGTGCCTTAATCAATGATCCTAATCATGGTACAAAACTCTAATGAAGGAGTGAATTCCTTTGGTATAAAGGAAGAATCTACTTAAGCCCAACATCCAGGTTTAAGACCAAGTTGTTGATAGAATCTAATGATTCCCCAACCATAGGACATGTAGGATTTTTCAAAACTTACTACAATGTCAGGAAATCCTTCTATTGGAAGGGGATGTATAAAGACAATCAAAAGTATGTAGTTGAGTGTGACACATGTCAAAGAAACAAAAGCAAAAATGTCACGACTCCAAGGCTACTCCACCCGCTTCACATTCCAAATCAGAAGTGGGAGAAAATCTCCATGGATTTTATTGAAGGGTTATGTTTATCTGAAGCAAGGACAAAATCTTCGTGGTAGTGGACCAATTAACAAAGTATGCGCATTTTATGGGTATAAAGAAAAATGACTCCGCCAAACAAATTGTTGAAGTATTCTATAAAAATATTTACAAATTACATGGATTTCTAAAAATCATCGTTAGTGACAGAGATGCCAAATTCACAAGTGGTTTTTGGAAGGAATTCTACAAACAAATTGGGATCACTCTTAACATGAGCTCAGCCTATCATCCCTAAACAGATGGACAAACGAAATTTGTTAACAAATGTTTGGAATCCTATCTTCGTAGTTTCATCGCTGACAAGCAGAACACTGAATGGTTACAATGGTTACATCTTGCAGAATAGTGGTATAACTCCACCTATCATACGTCATCCAAGATGACACCTTTAAAGCATTGTATAGTTATGCACCTCCCAGATGGAAAGAAATTGTTCAAAGTGATGCAAAAGTACCTGCAGTAAAAAATAAACTCAAAGAACATCAGAGAGTAATGCAAGTAATCAAGGATAATTTAACCATGGCACAAAATTGTATGAAGCAGCAAGCAAATCATCATAGAATAGAAAAGAGTTTGAAGTAGCATATTGGGTATTTGTGAGACTTTGGCCATACAAGCAATTGGCACTAAAGCAACAAGGGAAGAATAAACTAGCTCCCAAGTTGTATGGACCTTTTCAAATAAACCGAAATATTAGTCATGTAGCATATGAATTGAAGTTACTAGAAAATAGTCGAATTCACAACGTTTTGCATGCTCCAAATCTTAAAAAATTATTGGGTCTACATCAATTTGCTCAAATGACACTTCCTACCTTGGATGAAGAAGGGAAACTTGTTTTAGAACCAGAAGCCATCATCAACATCAAAGAAATAAGACTATGTTCTCGAATAATTAAAGAATACCTTATTAAGTGGAAGAATTGTCCAGAAGATGATGCTTCATGGGAGATAGAGAAGTTCCTTCAGCAGTACCCATCATAGTCATGCTTCGAGGAAAAAAAATTAAAAGAGGAGGGCAATGTTATGTATATAATAATTAAATAAACACAAATAAATCTAATGATATATATATTAAAAAAAATACAAATTAAATTAAATAAGTTTATGTAGTTAGTATAATTATAAAAAGGAAGAGACATGACTTTATGTAAAGCCACCTCAAAACCGATACCGATATATCAGATTGGGATTTTTATTGTAATTGATCATCAATCAAAAGATTATAAATAAATATTATATTTTTCGGTCAAATTTGTCTTAGTGTGTAGTTTTTTCCATTTCATTTTGGATGTTTAGGGTTCTTTCCCTCATGCTTATGATAAATATGTCCTTTCAACCTCCTTTTGTATTATGCTTGTCACGAATGAGCGTAGCCACCACATCTCTTCTTAGAGATATAGCTACCACCATTCTAGCTCCTTTTATTTTGTAATTTGTTCTGTTTCAATCATTTCATAGAACATGAGTTTGTTGCAATAAACCTATGCATGTGAATATATATATATGCTCTTTCATTTTATTCTCACATAAATCCAAATCGATGCTATCAGAGAAATATGCTCTTGTGGTTTCTTAGTGAATGTCCTCGACTAGATCTGAATATCGAGAGTTGGGTCTCGAACTAGTTGAGCTTGGGGAAAACCACTCTTGTCATCACAAGAATCCTCACATGGCGGGAGAAGAAAAGAGAAATGACGGAGCAGGAGATCATATTAAGTTGTTTCTCGAGGAAGCTTGTGTGTGATAGAGGAATGAGATGATGGATAATTTTTCCCAGATCCTTCGACAAATGCTGACGACACCGCATGCACCTTCAACGAGCAGTTGTTTTAGAGGTGCAACTCCCTTTAAGGTACAAGTTAACTTTTACATCCCCTTATTTGAAGGTAAGATAGATGTAGGTGCTTTGTAGAAATGGTAAAGTTTATTAGAGGTTTAATTCTATGTTCAAAAATTGTTCTACAGCAAAAAGATCACTTCCGTGCTCCTTAAATCCCTCCTCCATATCAAAGACTAGTGGAATAGGTACTGTGAGAGGCATGCGAGGGACATGTATGAGATATTTAGGACAAAAACCACTTGGGAGTATTTTGTCAATCTTTTCAAGGAGGAGTTATACCCTATCGGAAACTATGATGACCAGTACACTAGCTAAACAACTTTACACCAGGAAAGAGACCAGACAATGTCGGATTTTACCAACATATTTTGTACCCTGCGCTCAAAACTGGGTATTAAAGACTATGAATGATACAGTACTAAAGTACCACTATGGTCTGCATAGGTACATTCAGAGAGAGTTGGATTTCCTGTACATATCTTCACTAGGAGATTCTTGTCAGTATGTTGTCAAAATAAATCAAAAGTTTAAGCAGAAGAATAAATGAGAGTTTGGGTTCACAAATCAACAACAACATAAGCATCAAAAAGGTGGCCCTAACTCACAAATAAAAGGACATAGCAAGGAAAGCCAAAATCCTGACAACCAGCCTAAGTCACAAGCAAAGAAGGGTAATGGGAAATTGAAGTACACCAGCAAATGGTGCAAGTTCCACCAAATTCCCTAGCACAATAATGATGAATGTTGGTCAAAACAATCATTATTGGCTGAGAAAAAATCCTCGGAGTAGGACTCTGGCTCAAACTTTGGTTCAGAACAAAAAAGAGGAAAGTAGTTCTTTGACACGAAACCTAGTTTCAACATCGCAACTGCAAATATCTAACCAAAAGATTCAAAAAAACCAGAGGAAAGGGAGTGCCTCTTCTATTAACAAATGTGGGTATAGGGGAATCCTGTTGAAAACGGTAGCCAGAAAAACCTCATATCGATCGAGGTCATCAAAATATTGAAGCTATCAACAGATCCACACCCCCAACCATACACCATCGTTTGGATAAGGCAGCGATGAGACATCCATGTTAGTCAACAATGTTTCCTATCCTACGACATCAAGCCCTTTAAATATGAGTTAATGTGTGATGTTTCCCCACTCTAAGTTTATGATGTTCTTTTAGGACAACCATAAATGTGGAAACAACATGATGTGTATGAGCCTAAACCTCGTAGTGTCATTATTACTTTGGGAAAACAAATCTACAAGATACCAAAGATAATCCCCACTACTGTAGTGTCTCTCATCACGGATAAGCAGTGCAGCAAGGTGATCCCCCAGACAAGGAAATTCATCCTCTTTATGATTCATTCTGAAGGGGAACGAAATATCACAACCACCACCTCTACATAGGGTAGCTCCACACAGTAGAAGAAGGTGGACAAGATAGTAGAAGCATAAAAAGATATCTTCACCACACCTGCTGGGGTGCCATTACATTACCAGGTCAAGAATTCAATTGAATTGGTCCCCAGGGTGCCTTTACTGAATCGACTAGTATACAAGTGTTCCTTCATGGAGAATTAATAAATCAAGCGTTAGATTCAAGAATTAATACAAAATAGGCACATTTGACCCAACACCTCACCTTGTGGATGGGGGATTATGTTGGTACAAAATAAAAATGGGACATGGCGACTCTATATTGACTACCAAGATATAAACAATATCATAGTCTAGAATCGGTATCCCTTTCCCTAGATCGACAACCTTCTCGGACAACTCAAGGGTGACAAATATTTCAGCAATATTGATTTGAATTCTGAATATCATCTGGTTTCAATTGAGCAAACTAGTGTTTGGAAGACTACCTTCAAATATCAAGAAGTCCTTTTTGAGTATTTGGTCATGCCTTTCATCTTGACTAATGCTCAATCAACCTTTATGAGGATGATGGACGATATTCTCAACCATTTACCAATTCTTTTGTGGTCGTATGTCTAGATGATATCCTCATCTACAGTACAACATGGGAAGAATATTTGCAACATATACATTGGGTCCTAAGCACCCAACGACAACATAATTTATACGCTAATCTAGAGAAGTGCTTATTTGGCATGGAGATGGTTCAATATCTAGGATATATCATAGATGAGCATGGTGTGCATCTGGATCTGGCCAAGATCTAAGTGATTCGTGATTGATCAATCCTGAAAAATCTCATATAACTTCCCATATTTCTGGGCCTTGCCAACTTGTAGCACATATTTGTGTTGGGGTTATCTAACATTGCTTGGTCCCTTATCTAGGTAAACAAATGGGGATCTAAGGCCAATTTCGTCCAGTCCAAGCCACAACAACAAGCATTTGAGGATCTAAAGCAACGCTTATGTTCGGTGCCCGTCCTTACCTTACCAAATCTACAACAAACCTTTAAGATCGAGATAGATGCTTTAGACTATGTTGTTGGTGTAGTCCTCACTTAGCATAGCCATCCAATGGCATATCATAGTGAGATGATTTCAGATATAGTTTGTAACTACCCCGCTTATGACAAGGAAATGTATTCCATTGTCTAAGCCTACCGCCAATGGAAGCATTGCATCTTGGGAAAAGAGACGGTTATCCATATTGATCATAAACCCTTGCATTTCATGCAGACTGAAGGAAAGGTACAGAATTATCACCACCAAAAGTATTCCACGTACTTGCAACAATTCCACTTGAATATTAAATATATGAAGGGAAACACAAATCGATTCATTGATTGCCTCGGTTAACCTCCAATAGTAGCACTAACAACGATGCTCAAATCTTGTGGCCATGAGACCTTTGGTTGGCCTCAACTATATGACAATGATCACAAATTCACTTCCATCTATCAAGCCCTATGTGCAGGCACACTAGTGACATACTTTCATATCGAGGAAGGATTGCTTTACCACTTGGGCCATCTTTGTGTTCCTTCAATCAAACATGCAAAGTTGATTTGGGAAGCATATAACAGTCGGGTGGCAGGTAAATTTGGCACCGAAAAGACAATGGTGGTATTGCAAAAGTACTTTTATTGGCCCAAGCTCTAACAAGAGATCAATCGATATATCAAATCCTACACTTCCTATTCCATAGCAAAATCTGTCATCAAGAAGTAGGGATTATACACCCTTTTTCCTACTCCCACTGTACCGTGTGAATCCATCTCCATGGATTACATGTCAAGACTACCTTGAACAAAGAATGGTAATGACTATGTGTTTGTGGTCATGGATTGCTTCTCTAAGATGTCCATTCCGATAGCTTGCAAGAAGAACATCTCCGTTGAAGCCACTGAAAATCTCTTCTCTGAGTGTGTATGGCTTCATTTCAGGCTGCCACAAACTATCATTTCATATCGAGACAATAAGTTCCTCAACACCTTCTGGTCCATCCTATGGTCATTAATGGATACCAATCTCACTAAATCCACTACCTTCCACCTCCAGATTGATGGACAAAAAGAGGTAGTCAACCAAATGATTGTGCACATTCTGAGAATGTACAATTATAAACATCCACAAAATGGGATAAGATCCTTCCATATGTTCAACATAGCTATAACAAATCTCTTCATATCAATACTGGCCACAACCTTTTCAGGTATGCATGGGGTTCCAACCACTGGCCCTAATTGATGTAGCTCTTCCCATTGCATCCACATGGGAGGAATTTTCCCATGCTCAGACTAATGTTGATAAGGCCACTAGATTTGTTGAATGAATCTAGCATATCTACCAACAGTTCCATGACATTTTGGAAAAATCCAATACTAAGTACAAGCAACGACATGACTAGCATCAGGTTCCACACAAGTTCCAGGTGGGTGATAAGGTTTGGCTGCATTTGTAGAAAGAGAGTATCACATGACCCCATCGTAAGCTTCATCCACTTCGATATGGGTTGTACACCATCACCAAGGTATTCGATGAGAATGCCTTAGAATTAAGCATTCCTCTATTCCATTCCTTAGATTACACCCAATATTTGATGTGGAGCTCCTTCGCCCATATTTTCCACCATTGTTGGACACATCGGATGTGGCAGGTAAATTGACACCTACATAGCTCAACCCTGACTGCATGGAACATACAGCCTTAAATATGGTCATGGAAACACGGGTTAAGGGAACCCACTAGTAAAATATCCAACTATATTGGGTTGTTAAAGCGGGGTAGCTACTACACTAGGTCAAGTAGTTCACCGAGAGTCAAGTTTAACAGAAGTTTCCCCATTTAATGGGGTAACTCAATGCAATGGAGACCATTTCTTCCTAAGGGAGGGGGATTGATCCAAGTGCATATAGGTGGCCACCCACATATTCCATTGGCTCAAAATAGTTTTCCAATTTGGTAAATTTTCTTGTAATTTTTCTATAGTTTTTGAGTCCACCTACTCCACCTGTTGCATCCCTCTCCTCATGCAGCACCCCAACAACTCTACCATCCTTTTCACTCACCCTCCACCACCATGCTCCCCCATCCTCCCTCCACCACCCCACTCGCCTTTCTCACTCCCTTCCCCCAGTATCCACATCTACGCACCCCCCTCTCATGTGTGTTGCAAGCATATCCTTCCACGCCCTATGCAACCTCCCACCCACTTGCAAATTTTCGAACATGTGCTCCCAATCAGTGCGCGCCCTTTCTATTGTGTGCCATCCCCATCATTATGTTGTGTACTATCCCAAACCGCCGCATCCCAATCCACCTCGTGCCATCCCATCTTCCTCAGCAACGCCTCCGCTGCAGCCTCCCATCAACCTGTAAACATTACCCAAAAAAATATAATAAATAAATTTATTATAATAATAATATTTTTATTATATAATAATTTATTTGTTTAGCTTTTTCCCAAAGTTACTATACGAATATATAAATATATTACTTATTATAGTAATAATATTTTATATATATTGAATTTATTTCTATATATCGAAATTCCTCCCTGCATAAGAAAAATGTCAGAGATAAACAAAATTAAGAATCAAATGGAGGACTTGGAGAAAAACCAAGCCCAAGACTCTAAAAATCTTGAAGGACTACACTCAGGGCTCGACCAAGTCGAAGCAGAGCTACACAAAGGAAAAAACAAATTATCAGAAATTGTCAAAAAGGAATTCAATGAAGCTGTATCATGGGAGATGGAAGGAGTAAAAAGGGTATATCAGTAGGGTTCGAAATTGGATTAAGCAAACTCAAGTAGTATTTAGAAGATGCAATTACCACATTAGTTGGAAATGTGTTAAGGGAAGATCAACCATCCTCAATTTCAACACATCATAAGACAATTCCTCCCAAAGGGGAAATCCCACAAGAAGAGATCGGTCACAATCATTCTCCACATCCTGAACAACCACTCTCTCCTCCAAAAATAAGTGGATATCAAATCAAACCCAAGTTATAATTGTCAAAATTCAATGGTGAAACAAAATGGAGCGTGGCATGGATCAACAAGGCAGAAGAATTTTTCTCCATACACAATATCACATTTGACGAAGAAATGATAAAATATGCCTCGATGCAATTAGAAGATCGGGCATACAACTGGTATATGTGGTGGAAGGTTACAACATGAACAACTAAGCTCAATTGGAACACGTTGAAAAATGAATTCTTTAAGAGGTTTAAAGATTTAAAAGAAAAAGACTTCTCCATAAAACCCACCATACTGCAACAGAAAGGTGACGTCGATGAATACACCAATGAATGGGAATCCCTAGCGACACGAATGTTGAAAATCACAAGCATTCAACGCCTACAAACTTATGTGTACGGATAAAACCCTATATCAGGGATGAACTAGAGCTACTAAATGTCTCAACCTTGGAAAAGGCAAGATGCAAGACAAAAATCATTGAGGAAAAAATAAAAAAGACATGGAACAGAATCCATGATAAAGATCGAAGGTTCATCCAAAACACAAAAACCAAAACCAAATACCATCCACCACATCTAAGAACTAACAACAAACCCACCTTATAAGTCGAATGAATGAAAGAAGGAAAGTGTAATTATTGTGAAGAGAAGTGGGACCCAAGACACAAATGTTTGAAAAAAGAGACCACCAAGATCCTATATCAATGTGAAGCAGAAGAGGAAGGAAAGTCATACAACGAGGAATCTGACATAGAAGAAACAAGTGACATCCCAAATCCTTCATCAGATTCAGAAGATGAAGAAACACCCAAGATATTGATCGCAACCATAATAGGTATACACCAACCACAGACATTAAAACTTAAAGGGCATGTAAAAAATAACAATGTTGTCATCCTATTCGACACGAGAAGTACCCATAATTTCATTGACGTAAGTGTTGCAAAGAGGCTTAACCTTTTCATATATCCAGTACCTAACATGAAGGTAGTGGTCGTAGATGGAAAAAAGATCGAAAAAGTGGGAAAATGCCACAAAGTTAAGCTGCAAATAAAAAACTATAACCTTGAGTCAGAATTTTACGCAGTACCCTTAGGAGGAGTTGATGCAGCATTAGGAATTCAGTGGCTACAAACACTAGGTACCTACTCAGCAAATCACCAAGACCACTTTATAAATTTTAAGTGGAAAGGAGAAAAATACAAGTTGTATGGCTCCCAACCCCCTCGCACACAAATTGTGTCATCCCACAAAATGGAGAAGCTAATTCGAAAGGGAGCACCAGCGTATGTTGTACAATGCCAATATATGGAATTATTAACTTCATAAGTTGTTAAACCAGGTCAGTTAGAGATCCAAGGACTAATCCAAAAGTACAAAAAGGTATTCTAAGATCTCCCCATGGATTTTCCATCGAAAAGGAAGAGCAAGCATGTCATCGAAATCAAGTCTGTATCAAGCCCCGTCAATGTTAAACCCTATAGGTATCCGCACCATCATAAGACGGAGATAGAAAGATTAATCCGTGATTTACTGAAGTGTGGAGTGATTACAAAAATTAGGAGTCCTTATGTTGCATCAATAGTACTAGTACGAAAGAAGGATGGTTCATTTAGTCTATACATCGACTACATAGGACTAAACAAGATAACTATTAAAGACAAATTCCCATTCCATTTATCGATTAAATTATTGGACGAGCTTCATGGTGCAAGGTACTTTTCAAAATTAGACTTAAGGTCGGGATATTACCACATCATATTATGGCTAGAAGATTTGGCGAAGACAGCTTTCTGGACCCATGAAGGACATTATGAGTTTAAGGTGTTGCCTTTTGGGATAACTAACACTCCAACGACATTTCAAGTAAACATGAATAACTTATTTCAGCCATTCCTAAGGACGTTTTTACTAGCTTTTTTTGACATACTCATATACAGTAAGACATGTAAGGACCATCTCGTACATATGGAACAAGTACTCTCTATTTTAAAATCAAATCAGTTCTATGCCAAGATGTCCAAATGCACGTTTGGTAAGGAAGAAGTGAGCTATATTGGTCTCGTAATATCTAAAGAATGTGTCAAGATAGATCATGAAAAAAACAAATCAATCACCGAATGGCCCAAACCCACTAACATCTCCAACTTTAAGGGGATTCCTCGGGCTAACTGAATACTACAAAAGATTCATCTGAAATTATGCACACATAACCGCACCCTTATCCAACCTTCTAAAAAAGAATGCATTCCAGTGGAGTGAAGAAGCGGATAAGTGTTTTGAAGCTTTGAAAGGAATTATGTCCTCCACACCTATACTAGCTACCACATACTTCTCCAAACCATTTGTAATAGAATGTGATGCTTCAGGTTATGGGCTAGGAGCATAACTAATGAAAGATGAACACCCAATAGCCTTTGAGAGAGGGAAATTGAACAAGCAAGAACAATTGAAGTCTACATATGATAAGGAAATGTTGGCAATTATGCAGGCATTATCAAAGTGGTGACAATACCTACTAGGGACCAAATTCATGATCCATGCATACCAAAACAGTCTCCAATACCTAATTCAACAAAAAGCATTGTCCACAGAACAACAGAAGTGGATAGAAAAAATCGTTGCTTTCGACATGGAAATAATACACAAAAAGGGAAAGGAAAATGTAGTCGCAAATGCACTCTCTAGAAAAGATGAGGATATTACCTCTTACTCCATTTCAGTCATAGTTCCAGAATGGCTAGATGAAATATGAAGCGAATACGCAAAGGACCCACAAACAAGCACTATAATTAACAATTCCAATGATGACCCCAAGTTTGAATGGAAAAACAATATCCTTTGGTATAAGGGGAGGATTTATTTAAAATCAAACTCTAAGTTCAAGGTTAAGGTAATGAAGGAATCCCATGATTCACCAGCCACAGGACACGTAGGATTCTTCAAATCTTATTATAATGCAAGAAGGTCATTTTTTGGAAGGGAATGCAAAAATATATCCAACAATATGTGGCAGAATGCGACAAATTCTAGAGGAACAAAAGCGAACATGTTTTAAAACCAGGGTTACTCCACCCTCTACACATTCCAAACCATAAATGGGAAGAGATATCAATGGAATTCATCGATGGGATACCTCCGTCGAAAGGAAAGGACAAAATCTTTGTAGTGGTCGATCGATTAACCAAATTTTCAGACTTCATGGCCATAAAAAAACAAACACAACAAAACAAATTGCATATATATTTTGCAAGAATATCTACAAATTACATGGCTTCCCAAAAGTCATCATCAACAACAGAGATGCAAAATTTAATGGAAAATTTTGGATGGAAATTTTCAAACAAGTAGGCACATCACTCAATATGAGATCAACTTACCACCCCCAAACAGATGGTCAGACTGAAGTTGTAAATAAATGCTTATAATCCTATCTACGTTGTTTCGTAACATATAAGAAAAACCATTAGTCTCAATGGTTACACCTAGAAAAATGGTGGAGCAATTCAACGTACCCCACCTCCGCAAAAATGACCCCCTTCCAAGCTTTATATGGGTATAAACCTCCAAATTGGAAGGAGCTAGTTCTAAATGACACTAATGTTCTAGACGTAAGGAACCAACTAGATAAATCTCAAAAAATGACTTAATTTCTCAAGGATAACTTAGTCACATCACAAAACCGTATGAGGCAACAAGCAGATCAACGCAAAAAACTGAAAGATAATTTGAAGTAGGAGACTGGGTGTTCGTAAGACTCCAACCCTATAAACATGTATCTCTTAAACATGGAGGAAAAAACAAGTTGGCCCCAAAGTTCTATGGACCATAACAGATTACCAAGAAGATTAGTCAAGTTGCGTATAAATTACAATTACCTGATAAAAGACGTATCCAAAATATCTCCCATGTATCATGTCTCAAAAAAATGTCAGGGCAACATCAAATCATGCAAACAATACTTCCTATGTTAGATGACAAAGGAAGGGTCATTTTGGAACCAGAGGCAGTCATTGCAACCGGAGAAAGAAGACTTCATTCTTGAACACTCAAGGAATATCTCATTAGGTGGAAGAATTTTCCAGATGAAGACGCATCATGGGAGACAAAACAGTTCCGTCAACAATATTTTTTCTTTACCGTTACTTTGAGGAAAAAGCATTCTAAAAGACCACGTCAATGTTATGTGTCTAAGTATTTAAGAGCAATTAATTTAAATATTAAATGAAATATTAATTAGCTAATCATAGGGCCACACCATTCCATTGAAACTGTGTGTTTAGACCTATAAAAGGTCTTCTCTATTATTGTAAAAATCCATCATTCAATTATTACTATTCATTGTGGCTAATTCGAGTTTTGTGGGTTTATATTTTCGTCGCTCCAACTATAATGTACCAGAGATTGGTTATAAGTATGCCATATGAAAGACCCCAAAATGATATCTCTAATGGCATTGATTTGGTTACAATTGGGTCACCCTATAAAAAGTTATGACCTCTACAACACTATTGCCTGTCATTGGAAACCCTATAAAGAGTAAATTTCAAATGACCATATCACCTTCATCAAAACCATGATTTGGACAATATTTTTTTGAAATAATGTGTTTTTTGAAGAGGAACTCAAATATATAATTAGATTCTACAAATTTGTTCAAAAATTACTTAGAAATGGATATAAGTGTCGCGACATGTTGGCAGGCAATATGGATGTGCATGGTGCACAAGTAGTGAAAACCAAGGAAAATTGCGTAAGGTGAGGAAGTCGACAAGAGTTGGCTTGGGTATATTTTGTACTTTTTGGTCCAAGTTAGTTAGGTAGTTGGTCGTATGTGAACCATTTTGTAAAGGTGCAAGCCTATACATAGATTTCAAAATGTAGTAGGAAGATATCACTTGTTGTCATAAGATTATAATTCTGTTGGAAATTCTTCCGCGAATCGTATATGGGTTTTGTCAGGGATTATATTTCTGAGATATTTGTGTCTGATATGTTGGTCTAAATTTATCAACCTGAAGATGTATTTTGAGAACCTGTTTTGATCTACGAAGTAATATGACATGGGCGGATGATGTTGGAAACTTTGTGGCATGTGTTTTGTTGTGTTTGTGATGTGATCTGATTAATTAATGTTGCGATATGATTTACACTTATGAATGATGAGATGCCTCTACATGATGAATGATTCCATTCGTGTCTATCTCTTTATAGAATAAATCAGGATAATGTGATGGTTAGTCTGATGCGAATCATTTTTTATGCGATTGAATATGAATGAGTAATTTTAAAACCTTCATCTGGATCTCTCGTTAACACTGCAACATAGAGAAAATAAGTGTGTAAGTCCTCCTCTTTACTGCAGAAAAGTGGTTCCTGCATCCCTCCCTCAAGCATCTTGGGTGAGACTACATCTGCTTCGTAGTTGTTGCTGGATAGGGTAAAACCTATCTAGGTCGGTGTTTAGGGAGTCGCACCAAAGAGGGGTTTCGACAAATTGTGAAACATTGTCGAATGATATGTGTCAACAAATGGTTATGTTTTCAAGACATTATTGAGAGGAAGAGGAGGATATGTTGTGGCATACAATGAGGCAGGAGATCCAGGATTTGTTCGATCAGAAGGCTCGAGAATTCGCAGCAGAAGAAAACTCGAATTCTAGACTAACGACAAAAGAGTGGTTGGGAAGGAAAATATATTTTGATATCAATGAATATTTCTTCTCCAAGTTTCTGATTATCTTATATGAGTGGTTGTCACAGCTGATCTATCGGAAAAGAAACTTCCAAGCAGGCGAACCCACTTGCTGGATCCCTGAACTAATCCACCAACTGAAAGATTTAGACAAAAAAGCATCAAGGGTTGTCGAAGTGTGGCTCGACAACATTTTGGAAGGATATATTACTGAATTTGTTATCAACACAATCAAATCCTATAGCGATGCAGGAAGGGAATTATTCCAAGGACCAAGAGATAGGTTTCTATTGTCTTTGCAATTATGGATTAAGATGCTTATTTGTGAAAAGGGTATCTTGAAAATGAACTCCGACGAGTAGAGCTTTGGTGTGCGGAGGTTATGGGTATTGTGGAGACGAGAGTTGGATGGAATAATACGAGGTAGATGGATGGGAGTTATGACAAAATCGTGAGGTAAGTCTAGGAAGAGTGTGGTCTCCTGCGAAGTGGGGTAAAGTTCCGGCAAGAGAAGAGGGAGAGGATTGAGAAGAGTCTTGGTGCAACCGAAACAAGAAACTGCGATAGAATATCACAAGGGACTAAGTGACCCTATAGCGACAAAGGAGACGTCCAGGCTACACCCGAGTTCGAGGAAGAACCAACCCAAAGCAACAACGTACCTACACCTCCATGTACTCCACCACACTTAGGAAGAAACACTAAATCATCACAATATTGTATGTTGTGTCATTACCAAAATAATAGTAGCAGATCAGCGAACACATGAAGAAGGTCCAAAATGGCGGGCGACGATGTGAAATTACCTTTGTTCCATGGGAACGGGACCGAGGATCCCAAGAAATTTTCACATATATCTTCCAAGCAGTATGGACTGTGAAGCAAGTACAAGACAAAGACATTAAAAAGGGCAAATGGCGACAAATTTTCAAGGTCGCGCATTAGATTGGTACATGAAGTTCATACAAGTTCTGACAGGGAATCAGCAGAAGACTCTAGCGGAGATTAGAACTGACTTGATTGAGGAATTTAGGAAACTCAAATATGAGTTGCAGTACATCAAGGAATTAAAGGAAATCAAGCAATATCCTAACAAATTGGTCTGGGACTTTGATCAATGATTCAAAATGCTGATGGCGAAAGCCAATTTCGGAATGAGCGACGTACAAAACAAAGAATGTGTTATCCCTAAAGTTGAACCTAGACTACAGGGGTTCAAGCTTAAGGAAATCTTTTTCAAAAATATACTTCAATGAAATCAATATAAAGACTGAGCTGGTATGTAATCAAAGCTACAGGAAAATCACATAATCATTAAAGAACTGTATAACATAAAACAAGATACAAAATCCAATATCAAAGGAACTACGATCATGAATTTACGAAATGAGACTGACTCTGTTTTTTAAAAGTTTAAAAGATAATTGTATTTCACCATAAGAATCATGTAATGGGATTCAATTGACCATATACAGGATAAATCATAAGAAACACAATTCATAAGATACACAGTCAAATCATAATCATACTCATATCAAAGCAGAACCTGTATTGAAGATGTAGAGTATTTCATGTTATACAGGATGTTATCAAAACTGGATCTCCATCACTCCAATTGCCACCCCCGTCATATTACAGATTACAGTATTTATAAAAGCTCAATACCAAGAATAAGTTATTTCTATTTTCTAGAAGAAATCTGGATAAACTGTCAAAATATCTAATTGATGGAGTTTGTTGAAGTCAGATCTCATTGAATTATCTTTGAGTGATGAATCCCCTTCCACTTGTGCATTGAATCTTCTTCTGGCTACTAACTTTATGCTTGAAAATCTGGAAATAATAAAGCCATTTGATAACTCAACTGCCAACTATTGATACCAGATGTCCTGGAAATTTGAAAGTGATCCTTTTTCCAAATCTTTAACTGTCACCTCATCACCAATCGCCCTCAAAATCTGGTAAGAAATCTGGAACTCAATGTTTGAAGAACTTGTTCTAATTCTCTATCTGGCAATACTCTGCCATCTATCAATTTACTATTATGGGTTTCCCTAGATGTTTTCCACGCATTGATTCCTCAAAATGCTGGTGAACAATAAACGGATTCCGCGTGTCACTCAACTGATTGACATGTACACCAAAGTTAAAATCCATTATACTCTCTGCTAGCCCCATATCGTAATAGGTCCCTCTCAGTTATAGCAGGATCAGTGCCATATCCAGCTAATGGCACCTGAGGAATATAATCAGCACGTACTACTGCATGTCGTGCTTCCTCCTGATAACGTAATATATCATCTCTCATGATCTCCTCCCGACGCAATTCCTCTCGACACAGTTCCTCCCTCATCAATTCCGAGACTCATAACCATTTTGCAACCTTTCAGGCAGAGTTTTCTCAGATCAAGACAACCTTTACTAATAGCTTTCGGCCCATTATCTGTCATTAGACAACAGTTGCTCACATCAAGATAAACTAAACAAGGACAGAGTGTGCCGATGCATATTAAAGTAACATCTCCAATAGGCTTATTCCATGCAATCTTAAGATACTTTAGTTTACAGCACTCCTAGTCTAGAGCCATTCCTGAAGTACCCCATCCCAAACCAGTACTCTCCATTTCAAGTTCCTCTAAATGGTGGTAGTTCTTTAGCAGGAAAAATAAGCTTGAATCTGTTAGCAGAGAGAAATAGTTCAAACATAAGTATGTGATATTCGGGAGGCTCTGTGAAAGAATTTCCATAATCTCATCCGTAAGACAATGTGCTCCTTCAAGATTGAGATGTACAAGAAGAGGACAATCAAGAGCAAGACCTAAGATTCCTGCTGCAGTGATACCTTTACGCCCAAATAAAACCAATCTCTTCTAAGGAACATGATGCTCTTCCATGAAAAGAAATAATTCACCGGATATTGTCAGGAGAGAAAGATCAAGGTTCTGCAAGTTATTTGCAGAAACGAGAAAATTTCTAATTCCAAAAGAAGAAACTTTGGTTCCATTTACTGCTAAGGAAGTAAGTTCTAGACATTGTGAGGCAACGAATTGAAGTCCTTTATCACTGATAAAAGGGCAATCAGATACAATGATATTTTTCAGATGTATACAACCCAAAGATAGAGCCCATAAACCTCTATCAGACACAAAAAAAAATTCCCTGCAACATTAATAACTTTAAGATTGTGAAGCTGTGTAGCCAATGTTTCAATTCCCACATTTGTAATTGTTCCAGGGTAAAGAGATGCATCGAAGGCTGTGAAAAGAACTTGTGGTGGTCTAAAATGCAGCCTCTATTTTTGTCTCCAGCTGACAACTCATGGCCTGGCAAAAAAAACCCCAAGTATGAAGCAAAAACCAATTTGGATGCAAATGTCTTCTCAAACCTTTCATACTACATAGACAATCAAACTACAAGCATTCTCCTTCCAGTTTGGCTCTATTATTTATGCCCCCCTTCCTTGTGATTGTTGCCTTTGTGATGTCTTCAAGCTAACTAAAAATCAAAGTGGAATACCAGTTGCTTATTACTAAAAATCAAAAGTGGAAGATCAGTTGTGCAGGATTTTATCCCACCTAATATGACTATCTCCAATCCTGATAAAGAATGCAACTTTGACAGACTCATGCAAATTTCTCAACAGCTACAAAAAGTGGGTATGAATCAGATTGGTTAGTTTTTAAATTCAAGTCGAATTAGACTCCATGTCTAACCAAATTGTATTCGACACATTTCATCCCCTCCCTGGTCCACAAGTATCAGGCATCCACAAAATTTAGAACCCAAGCTTTGATCCAAATCACACCAATACACATATTAGTGGTATCGATCCTGATTAAGGGCCTGGTACTTCGATCACAATCTGATGGATGCTCTAAATCTGTTTGAATCTTGAAAAGAAAATACTGATTTGGGTTTATGACAGAGTTTTTTCAAAGTCCTCTGAAGCATATCCTCGTGGAAGATTTCCTTCCAGGTTAATATGACTAATATCTATCTGATTCTAAGATTCCATAACATAAAACAAAAGGCACTCTAGAGTATTGAGTATGCTAAATTTACTGTTGATATATGGAACATGACAACTCCAGCATCAATCCTACAAAGAGCAAAATCAGAAGAGGTCGGACCTTGTAATAGGACGGGATATCTATGAATAAAAACAACCCTTGCAAGATTCTTTAGGTGCTCTCTTATACTCTTTGTGAGAACATAGTGTTTGAAAAATTCAAGAGATTGCTCAACACCTTTTCTAAAGGGATCACCAACAATACGACTAAGGCACTGTACTTTTGCCTTTTCTACAAATTCATAAAAACACACAAATTGTAAAATTTTCTTCCACGTGAGTGCCATCATGATTGATTTTCTATCTGATCTCAGTATTCAAATTGAAACTTGAGTGGTCACTTTGACATTTGGATGCTGCCAGAAACAGAAATTTTGTTGGAGCAGATCTGATGATAACATTTGGCTTTGTCTGGGGATGGCATGCTCCCTGTGAGCTGCCAAGAACAAGTAGACCAAGTGCCTTTCCATTTCATTGGGTTGGAGTCTTCATCACAAGTCTTTGCTACTTAAAAAGCTTGAAAACAAACTACTTATTGAATCTTTAAACCACTCTGCAAATTGAAATAATCCTCTCACAACAATTGGATCATACTGTACAAACTTAAGGAAATGCTTGAAGCATCAAGCTTATTTATTTACAGCTCCCATTCTAATCATCTGCTTTCTTTTGATTAGGTAAAATCATGCTTCCAATGAAGCCATACAAATATTTGACTAACTGGTAAAACTTCTTATCTGGAGATAATGAATAAAGGAGCCCATGGAATATCAAAATTCATTTCAAAAGAAGGAAAAAGCCAACCTCCATTTGACAAAACAATCTGACATTTGAGCTGCTCAAAGAATCCATATAATCAACAAATGGATCAATGAAGCAATAAGGAAATACCTCTTGCTGAAGATTAAAATATCTCTATATATCCTCTTCCTCATAATGGTTGCCACTTTCAGCTACCTGCAAACTGAATTGCAAATATGGCTGCTCAATGTCTTCTATGGATTTAGGATGGTTGATTTCCACACGATGTTGTTCCTCATCAAAATTTGATTCATAGTTCGCTGCTCCTCAAATCAACAACAGATGATGTAGGGATCTGCTCTTTTTTATCTGAATACTCATCATAGATTGGCATATCTTCAGAGTGAATTGGTTGATGTTGATCCCAATCTAGAACTTCAATGTCTTCATCATAAAATGGAGCATTCTAATTGATTTCTAAAGATGAAGAATTCTGTTCTATGATGCTATCATCAACTTTAATATCATAATTTTGAAAATTTTCTTGTTGTAAAACGGAATTAGAGGAAGATAATAGATCTTCTTCCTTCTTCATAGCATAACCATCAGTTTCATCTTTACTACTGGAAGAATCTACTTCTAAACCCTGGATATATAATGCATATCCCCTACAACAATGCTCAAAAAGACACTCAGCTAGGTAAATCCTCTTACAATATGAATAAAAGGCATCATGAAAATCTTTCAAAAAGGAATTACTAGAAGCAGGAAGAGTTCTGTACCATTGTCTCGCACAACCATCAAGTGAATACATAAACATTTTCATCAATACATCTTCATGATGTATACTTAGTTGATCCATGTATTGATGAAATTTAATTACATGATGTGCCGGATTGTCTTCTTCCTTTTCTCGAAATTGTGGAAGAAAATCTCCCCATTCATCAATGATAGGTACTGTGTTTGGAAAACCAGGAACATTTGAGAAATTGAGCGGAGCAAATCTCTGTGCCAACATAGTTTCAAAACGCTTTGACATCTTGTAAAATCACCTCTGGATTCTTCAAACATGGAATTGCCTGGTGAATAAATCTATAGTCAAACTAGTGTCCTGCTCCTGTCTACCATCAAGAGCTGGATCTAATCATTGTCATTCTTTCCCGGGGAAGATATCTTTTCGTTTCTCCGTCCCCGGCAACGGCGCCAGAAGATGTTATCCCTAAAGTTGAACCTAGACTACAGGGGTTCAAGCTTAAGGAAATATTTTTCAAAAATATACTTCAATGAAATCAATATAAAGACTGGGCTGGTATGTAATCAAAGCTACAGGAAAATCACATAATCATTAAAGAACTGTATAACATAAAACAAGATACAAAATCCAATATCAAAGGAACTATGATCATGAATTTATGAAATGAGACTGACTCTGTTTTTTAAAAGTTTAAAAGATAACTGTATTTCACCATAAGAATCATGTAATGGGATTCAATTGACCATATACAGGATAAATCATAAGAAACACAATTCATAAGATACACAGTCAAATCATAATCATACTCATATCAAAGCAGAACCTGTATTGAAGATGTAGAGTATTTCATGTTATACAAGATCTTATCAAAACTGGATCTCCATCACTCCAATTGCCACCCCCGTCATATTACAGATTACAGTATTTATAAAAGCTCAATACCAAGAATAAGCTATTTCTATTTTCTAGAAGAAATCTGGATAAACTGTCAAAATGTCTAATTGATGGAGTTTGTTGAAGTCAGATCTCATTGAATTATCTTTGAGTGATGAATCTCCTTCCACTTGTGCATTGAATCTTCTTCTGGCTGCTAACTTTATGCCTGAAAATCTGGAAATAATAAAGCCATTTGATAACTCAACTACCAACTATTGATACTAGATTTCCTGGAAATTTGAAAGTGATCCTTTTTCCAAATCTTTAACTGTCACCTCATCACCAATCGCCCTCAAAATCTGGCAAGAAATATGGAACTGAATGTTTGAAGAACTCGTTCTAATTCTCTATCTAGCAATACTCTGCAATCTATCAATTTACTGTTATGGGTTTCCCTAGATGTTTTCCATGCATTGATTCCTCAAAATGTTGGTGAACACTAAACTGATTCCGCGTGTCACTCAGCTGATTGACACGTACACCAAAGTTAAAATCCATTATACTCTCTGCCAGCCCCATATCGTAACAGGTCCCTCTCAGTTATAGCAGGATCAGTGCCATATCCAGCTAATGGCACCTGAGGAATATAATCAGCACGTACTACTACACGTCGTGCTTCCTCCTGATAATGTAATATATCATCTCTCATGATCTCGTCTTGGTACAATTCCTCTCGACGCAGTTCCTCCCTCATCAATTTCGAGACTCATAACCTTTCTGCAACCTTTCAGGCAGAGTTTTCTCAAATCAGGACAACCTTTACTAATAGCTTTCGGCCCATTATCTGTCACTAGACAACAGTTGCTCACATCAAGATAAACTAAACAAGGATAGAGTGTGCTGATGCGTCTTAAAGTAACATCTCCAACAGGCTTATTCCATGCAATCTTAAGAGACTTTAGTTTACAGCACTCCTGGTCTAGAGCCATTCCTGAAGTACCCCATCCCAAACCAATACTCTCCATTTCAAGTTCCTCTAAATGGTGGCAGTTCTTTAGTAGGCAAAAGAAGCTTGAATCTGTTAGCAGAGAGCAATAGTTCAGACATAAGTATGTGATATTCGGGAGGCTCTGTGAAAGAATTTCCATAATCTTATCCGTAAGACAATGTGCCCCTTCAAGATTGAGATGTACAAGAAGAGGAAAATCAAGAGCAAGACCTAAGATTCCTGCTGCAGTTATACCTTTACACCCAGATAAAACCAATATCTTCTAAGGAACATGATGCTCTTCCATGAAAAGAAATAATTCACCGGATATTGTCAGGAGAGAAAGATCAAGGTTCTACAAGTTGTTTGCAGAAACGAGAAAATTTCTAATTCCAAAAGAAGAAACTTTGGTTCCATTTACTGCTAAGGAAGTAAGTTCTAGACACTGTGAGGCAACGAATTGAAGTCCTTTATCGCTGATAAAAGGGCAATCAGATACAATAAGCTTTTTCAGATGTATACAACCCAAAGATAGAGCCCATAAACCTCTATCAGACACAAAAAAAAATTCCCTGCAACATTAATAACTTTAAGATTGTGAAGCTGTGTAGCCAATGTTTCAATTCCCACATCTGTAATTGTTCCAGGGTAAAGAGATGCATCGAAGGCTGTGAAAATAATTTGTGGTGGTCTAAAATGCAGCCTCTATTTTTGTCTCCAGCTAACAACTCGGGGCCCGAAAAAAAAACCCAAGTATGAAGCAAAAACCAATTTGGATTCAAATATCTTCTCAAACCTTTCACACTACATAGACAATCAAACTACAAGCATTCTCCTTCCAGTTTGGCTCTGTTCTTTGTGCCCCCCTTCCTTGTGATTGTTGCCTTTGTGATGTCTTCAAGCTGACTAAAAATCAAAGTGGAATACCAGTTGCTTATTACTAAAAATCAAAAGTGGAAGATCAGTTTGGCAGGATTTTATCCCACCTAATATGACTATCTCCAATCCTGATAAAGAATCCAACTCTGTTAGACTCATGCAAATTTCTCAACAGCTACAAAAAGTGGGTATGAATCAGATTGGTCAGTATTTAAATGCAAGTCGAATTAGACTCCATGTCTAGACAAATTGTATTCGACACATTTCATCCCCTCCCTGGTCCACAAGTATCAGGCATCCACAAAATTTAGAACCCAAGCTTTGATCCAAATCACACCAATACACATGTTAGTGGTATCGATCCTGATTAAGGGCCTGGTACTTCGATCACAATCTGATGGATGCTCTAAATCTGTTTGAATCTTAAAAAGAAAATACTGATTTGGGTTTATGATAGAGTTTTTCAAAGTCCTCTGAAGCATATCCTCGTGAAAGATTTCCTTCCAGGTTGATATGACTAATATCTATCTGATTCTAAGATTCCATAACATAAAACAAAAGGCACTCTAGAGTATTGAGTATGCTAAATTTACTGTTGATATATGGCACATGACAGCTCCAACATCAATCCTACAAAGAGAAAAATCAGAAGAGGTCAGACCTTGTAGTAGGACGAGATATCTACGAATAAAAACAACCCTTGCAAGATTCTTTAGGTGCTCTCTTATACTCTTTGTGAGAACATAGTGTTTGCAAAATTCAACAGATTGCTCAACACCTTTTCTAAAGGGATCACCAACAATATGACTAAGGCACTGTGCTTTTGCCTTTTCTACAAATTCATAAAAACACACAAATTGTAAACTTCTCTTCCACATGAGTGCCATCATGATTGCTTTTCTATCTGATCTCGGTATTCAAAATGAAACCTGAGTGGTCACTTTGACATTTGGATGCTGCCAGAAACTGAAATTTTGTTGGAGCAGATCCGATTATAACAGAATGGTTTATCGTAGCGTTAGTGCCACATATCTGAATTCCATTAATGCAACATAAGATTGTGACATAGAGAAAGGCTTTGGAGATTGCAATAAAGCTAGGGGCTTCACCACTCAGGGAAATTGTAGTTGGAATGAATCAGATCCAATCGCAACTGGAAAATTTAATGATTCAATTGCAAGACATCAACAAGGGGAAGGAAATTCATGAAGAAGTGTGGTGTACCTGATGTCACATGGAAGGACGTCATAAAGATCAATGCTTGGACTTCCGTAATTACTTACAATTGGGTGCTCCAAATTCGTTAAGTCAAGGTGGTCTACCTTGGTGTGGAATCTATCAAGCTCATGGACATCGACACGAGGAATGCATGTATCTCCAAAAGGTAGTATCAAAACCTGCAAACTTGTTCTGTAATTTTTTTCCTTCTGTTGGTCATGAAGAAAATTATTATAGAGCATATGACCTGCTCCAAGAAAGGATGATGGATACATACTACATGATCACAGAAGAGCACCGATCAGTAGAGAGTCCACCATCGCAGCAGGCACCATAGTTTGTGCAACCATAGTTTGCTCCGCCACAACCATAGTATAATCAAATGAAGTATGCTCCACAACAACCATAGTATACTCAACCACAGTATACTCAAATGCAGTTTGTTCGACCACAGCTGAATTAGCCGCAGCAACAGCAGTTTAAGCAATCGCAATACCAACATGTTGCTGCTGCAACTGCTTCCCAAAAAAGTTTACATTTTGGGGCCTCTCCTTCCATTTTTTGTTTTAAAAGCACTCTTACTCTTGTTTCCCAACTCAGTTAATCCCCCCCTACATACTTAGTCTTTACTAGAAGCTTGGGTAGAAGGTTTTTCCCTAATCCTAAAGTGTGATTCTGGTAAAAAATACTTAGGCGCGACCAAGAAGCAAGCCTTACAAGAAATCCGCTCTGATTTAAGATCAATGGCTAAGAATCACTCCAATCAAGATCCAACAGCCAAATAAATGGCGGGAGCGGAAATGTGGAGTCGAAGAGTTAAAGTTTGAACTTCGTGAAAATTGGATAATCCGACTTCCAATTTCTGCTTTCCGCAAAAGGCATAAGCGGAGAGTTAAGTTTTGAACCTCGTAAAAGATTAATTTTCCGCTTTTTGAAATGCAGAAGCGGAAGGGTAGAGGTGGAAATGCAGAAGCTGAAGAGGCAAGTTTCGCTAATGAAAAGGTTACAAACCCGATTTTTGACTTCTGTATAGATCCAATGGTCCAGAAGGTTTCCGCGCAAATCAATCGCTCAGAAAGGTGGAAAAGAAAAGGTCAAAAGCAGAAGATGCATGTTTTAGTCAAGCAAAGGTTGGAATCTCGATCTCTAATTTTCACATAGATCGACAGTTTAGAGATCTTCTACAAATATCAATGGCTCATAAGGAATTGGAAGTGCGGAAGCGCAAGAATTGAGTTTAAATTTCGAACATGTTGGAAAGCCCGCTTTTCGGAAGGGCTGAAGCGAAAAGGGGGAGGTGGAAAATTTAAAGTTTGATTTTGATAAAGTTTGACTTTCCATTTTCTGATTTCCACATAGATCGATGGTCTAGAAACGCCCCGCATATATCAATGGCTAAGAAGGTTTCGCAAGGGCGGAAGCGGAAATGAAGAGGCAAAAAAGTAGATTTTTAACTTGATAAATTTGACAAACCCATTTTTCGCTTTCTGGAATGGCGAAGGGGCAAAGGAGTTGTCAAGGCTGCATGATCTGATGGTTCAAATCAAACCCGGTCCATCTTTGGTTTAATCTGAGCCGTTCTTTTTCTGTTTGGTTTGTGACTATGAACCTTTGGGGAAAATGAGAAATCTTTGTCCCGAAACTTAAACTGAGTATTTGCTTGCTTAACAGGGTGCTAATCATCGCGTTTTTGTTTTGTTTGAATAAACGACGCATATCATTAAACTTATAATTGAAAGTATGGTGATTAGTTACATTTTCCATTGACAAATTATTGTTATTTACATATCAAATATATCTCTCTTGATATTCGCTTTACGTGTTACAAGTAGTATGGTTCGCCGAATGTGGATGGGCGATTGCGATAGTGGGTAAGGGTTGTAGTTTTCAACAGATTAGATTCATGGCTGATACAAATCTACGTTCCTGAAGATGTTCGTTGTCTTAACTTGCGTAAATGAAATAAATATTTTAAATCCACGAGATGGGTTTAAAGATGCGAGAAAAAATCAAGGAGCATGTATTTCCATCAAGGAAAGGCCTATGTAATTTGTTTTTCTGTTTTTGAAACCGTTAGACTCAACCAGGTGGGCAAATAAGAAGCCTGGGAATCTCCTGGGTGATGGATAGAATTAGTATAAATAGGGGTGCATAGCACCATAGAAAGGACTTTTT
This sequence comes from Pseudotsuga menziesii, assembly GCA_001517045.1. Taxonomy (NCBI): domain Eukaryota; kingdom Viridiplantae; phylum Streptophyta; class Pinopsida; order Pinales; family Pinaceae; genus Pseudotsuga; species Pseudotsuga menziesii. Next base: position 92,499 of record LPNX011153903.1, on the reverse strand, counting down.
CTTGGTGAAATAATTATGGACTATTGTTGTAAAAGAGCTACCCCTTTGCTAATAAGAAGGATCATTTTGCTGGAACAGAGGGCCTACGCAGAGATTTAATCAGAATGTGTGGAATGCATATAGTAGAACTATTTCTTATTGCTTATGTACATCATACAGTAAGATTGTTCTAACCTCCTGGAACTATTTCCTCGGTCATGAATGTTTGTTTTTTGTATAAATGTCTGTGTTGATAGGGTAATAAATTGTTTAATTATATTGGAGCTACCTCTGGCATTATTTCTACTGTGAATGTGATTATTGTGTTGGTATGACTATCTGTTAAACCTTTATGAGAATTTACAGTATATTACTCTGAACTCTAAATTTGCTCCCTGGTCAGGGATATAATAGTTTAGCTTTAGATTTAGATTAGATCTGCATTTAGCTTAGGCACGTGCATATCATTCTTTAAACAAAAATATTATAAACGGTCGACTGGGCTGTAACTAGTAAAAGATTCAAAGAACTTGATCTACTATAGTCGAAACCATGAACTGGACAGATTCCCCACACCAAAGGGTGTCTCATCTAATTGGGATCGTTCACTGGGGAGAATCCCTATTGCTTGATACCCGAGATTTTTTCGGGCATCAATAGAATTGGTGCTAGAAGGAGGGCCCCAGACCGTGCATTGCTGGTAGAGGAAATCTGATTTTCAGAGAATATTACATTGGAAAAACATAGGAAAATATTTTCCCTAAAGATCTTTTTCCTGAATTACAAGAACAATAACAAGAACAGATAGGTTATGGGGAGAAGAATCAGAACGTTTGTATGATGTCCCATTTTAAGAAGTAGATATGTTTAGGAGATGTACAAGGTCCTACGTCAAGAAACTTGGGGGGTTAAAAGTTATTTCTGCATTACCTAGAAGGAAAACATCCAAGAAAGCAGCCTATTACACTAAGGATTCAATTCTTGTTGAAAATTTTGAAGAATTGGTAGATCTATCCATCCAAGAAATTATTCAGCCTTTAGATCAATTAGATCGAGAATCCCCTGCAATTTTAGTATTCAGTCAGTCTCCACCTTGAATCATGGCTGTTGTTTATCAACTTGTGTGGAGAGCAAGAATGCCACTCAACCTAGCTTCTCCATTGCATGACTTACCCAAACACCCAAAAAAGGTTTTACATAATTTTTATCTGCCTTTGAATCTCTTAAATGTTTACCATGACGATGTGGTTTGCAGACTTTTTCAATATAATTTTGAACCTAAAGCATCTTCATGGTATTTTAGTCTGCAAGTTAATTCAATAGTAAATTGGGATAGTTTTGAAAAGGCATTCTTAGGGAAATTTGGCAACCAGAAAACTGTAGCCATTCTCATGAAAGAATTACTGTCTATGAGAATAGAAAAGAAAGAAAAGGCCCAAGAATTTAATCAAAGATTCACCACTTTATTGAATAATTTTAGTGTTGCAACAAAACCAACTGAAGAGTCTCTAATAGAATATTATTAGCACTTGATCCACAAATAGAAATGTTTGTGAAAAGGACTGGTAAAGTTACAATGGTAGAAAACTACAAAGAGGCCAAGAAAGTAGAGGGGGAGCTGGATAGTATAGAAAATCATACTCCAGAACCTGATTTGAAACATACCACATGCAAAAGACCTTTGCTATTGACTAAGCCTAAAGAAGAACACTTTAATGAGCTAGAAAATGTAGTGAAAATGGTGCAGAAATTGTCAAATAAAATAATAGACATGGAAAAGGATAAGGGAGTTAGTTCTTATAGACAGTCATTCAACCCTTACTACAAAAAAGGAAGAGAATGGGTCATCTCAACCACTTATGCATAATTCTACTTTTTAAAATTTTAATGAAGTAGGTATGGATAACTTCTGTACTTTTCACCAAGAACCTCATTCTAAAAAGAGCTTTCCATAGTGGGTTAATTCAACGACTCTGGATATGAATCAGTTGTTAGATCCCTAGATGACAGATCCTGAAGAAGAGCAAGCCCAAACTAATGATCTAGAACAAACAAACAAGGAAACCACGATGGGATTATGGGATTGGGCACCTACTTTGGGGCTTAGTGACCAAATTAAAGTATTGAGAGAACCACACGTGAAGTATAATGTAACTCATTTAGAAGGAAAAATTGAACATGTGAACTTCTCATCTTCAATATTTGGGGAATTATTATTTGGAGCTCGAGCCATGGAAGTACCAGGCTGAAGAAGACAGTTGTGAATCAGACACATAGTCCAATCTCATTCAATTATCACGGGATGACAATATTGATTGTAATATAGTAAACTTAGTGACTGACGTAGGAAATGATACTAACTAGTTAGAGTTAGATGATAGATTTTGGTTTCAGTATTTTGATGGTTCTAAAACCCAAGAGGGACCAAGGGCAGGTTGCATCCTGATTGATCCAGATAAGAATAAACACTTTCTCTCTTGTAGACTAGAGTTTGAATGCACAAACAACACTGCAGAATACGAGGCTCTAGTCTTGGGCCTGAAGAAAGCTATTGAAATTAAGGTTAGAAATTTAAAAGTTTTTGGGGATTCCAAGATAGTAGTCATACAACTAAGAAACACCATTCATTGTTTATCTCCACATCTTAAGGGATGCCAATTGGAGGTATGGAATTTGATTATGCACTTCAATGCTTTTAATATAAATGCAATACCTAGATTACATAACACTGCAACTGATTTATTAGCTACTTCTGCATCTAGATTAGTGCCAACTAATAACAAGTGTTATATTGAATTGATTTTCAGGCCTTCAGTACCTGACAATGTTACAAATATGAGAGTGTTCGATGATGATGAACAAATCATCGATTTTTTGACAAATGAAGAATCTTTTAAAGAGTCCATAATAGATGAAGAAGAACATTTGTCAAGTTTACACAATGAAGATGTGATTCAGGGAAATTTCATGCCTAAAGTGGTAAGATCCCTTGAAGGGATGTTTGATTTGTGGGGTAAATTCTGGAAACCAACCAATGTGAAGATGAACAATACATCAATGCAAATGAGCTGGTCCATCTGGGATCAGAAGTTGAACCTAAATATGTCAATTTGGGAAAACTTTGCTCACCTAGGGAAAGATGTAAGTTCATCAGGTTGTTTCAACAACACAAAGACATCTTTGCTTGGATGTATGAATATATGAAGACTTATGACACTCAGATCATCCAGTATGTGATTCCCATCAAAACAGGAGCAAAACCGTTTCAGCAACAACTTGGTAAGATGCACCCAAAGTTAGAACCTCTGATCCATAACGAAGTAAAGAAGTTACTAGACATAAAGATCATTTTCAAGGTTCGGCATTCAGAATGGGTGGCCAATCTAATTCCGGTGAGGAAAAAGTCAAGAGAGATAAGGCAATGCGTTGACTTCAGGAGCTGAAACAAAGCATCCGATAAAGATAACTATCTGGTTCCACCAATGGAACAGATTTTACAAATGGTTTCAGGCTCAGAAATGTTCTCCCTATAACATGGATTTTTAGGGTATAATCAAGTGTTAGTGGCCGAGAAGGGCCAATTAAAGACAACATTTCGTACAAAGTGTTAGGGTACACAGGGTACTCCCAAAATACTGAACACCTTAAGCAACCACTTCACACAAATAGATCACAAATCAACACACCGATGTTTGTCACGCGGTTAAAACCCTCGAGAGGGAAACAGTTCACGGCCCCAGCCAAATAGCTACTTGGAGCAATTTATTATGCAAAAGAAAGAAAGTTACATGAGCTTCTCATAATCGATCAACTGGCCAAGGACCCTCCATGCTCTTTAAATAGAGATCATGGACCAATCGGGTGTTAAGCCACGGATCAATGGTAGGTATGATCTAAGAGAAGTTGAACCGTCAGATCACTCTATCTCTAGAACATATCGTGACCATCGGATTAGAATATTTACAAATGCATACTAATGCATACTAAAGAAACACACTTTTACCCAATGGATATATTACACAAGTTGATCTTAACTAACTCCTAAGTGTCTAAATATCCTAACATCCCCCCCTTAAGAACAACTTGGGATAGGATTGAAGGATTTACAAAACTGACACTATTAGGAGAAGGAAGGAGGCATTAGATCCTATCCCCCTTAAGGACACATTCCTGAACTCCTAACATAGATCGAAGTTTAGAAAACTCCGCTTCTGTAAGAGGCTTGGTGAAGATGTCTGCAACTTGATCATCTGTAGGGCAATAGAGCACTTCAATAACACGATCATGAACAAGATTTCTGATGAAGTGCATGTGTATCTCAATGTGTTTGTTGCGCTGATGTAGAACTGGATCTTTGGCAAGCTTGATGGCACTTTGATTGTCGCACCAAAGTGGAGTAGGTTGTTGCTGCTCGAATCCAAACTCTGAAAGGATCTGTCGAAGCCATTAATCTTCCTAACTAACATTAACTGCAGCTCGATATTCTGCTTCTGCTGAAGAAAGAGCAAGAACTTGTTGTTTCTTACAAGCCCAAGTGACAGGTCCAGATCCCAAACTGAAAACATAACTTGTAGTAGACTTTCGATCATCAAGATCATCGGCCCAATATGAATCAATGGAACCAACCAACAAAGGTTTCCCCCTTGTACTGTAATGAATCCCAAACTGAATTATACCTCGAATATATTGAAGTAATCTTTTTGTCGCTTTCCAGTGAATTTCATGAGGAGTTTGCATATAACGAGCAACACGACCAATGGCAAAGGAAAGGTCAGGACGGGAATGAGTCAAATATAAAAGACTACCAACAAGCTGACGATATAAGGTGGAATCTATTTCAGGGGAAGTACAAGTGGCAAAAAGTTTGACTCCAGACTGGAAGGGAGAAGGGCTGGTTTACAATCTTCCATGTGGAAGCGACGAAGAAGGTCACAAGCATACTTAGACTAGGAAAGAAAGATTCCTTCTTTGGTTTGCAAGACTTGGAGACCAAGAAAATAATGCAAATGTCCTAAGTCTGACATTTCAAAATTTTGCTTAAGACTGGATTTCACATGGGTTATAAGTTTAGGGTCACTACCAGTAAGGAAAAGATCATTAACATAAATAACAAGTATGATGAGATGGTTTCCTACTTTCTTGGTATAGACATTGGGGTCACAATGGCATCTAGAAAAACCAGTGTCAAGGAGAAAGCTATCCATTTTGGCATACCAAGCTCTAGGAGCTTGCTTAAGGCCATATAAAGATTTCTTAAGGAGACAGACAAGGCTAGAGTTATCCTGAACATATCCAAGAGGTTGTTCCATGTAAATTTCCTCCTGTAAATCACCATGTAAAAAGGCAGACTTGACATCCATTTGATGGACTTCCCAATTATGTAAGGCTGCAAGGGAAAGAACAAGGCGGATGGAATTCATTTTTGTGACAGGAGCAAAGGTTTCATTGTAGTCAATCCCTTCAACTTGGGAAAAACCTTTGGCAACTAACCTTGCCTTAAGTCTTTAAACACTTCCATCTGATGCATACTTAGTTTTGTAGACCCATTTACATTTGACAAGTTGTCTTCCTCTTCGAAGAGGAACAAGATCCCAAGTATCGTTCGCCATTAAGGAACGATATTCTTCATCCATAACTGCATCCCAATCTGGATTTCCTGAAGCTTCTGCAAAAGTTTTTGGATCATGATTCTTGAAAACTTGAGCCAAAAGAGAAGAGGCTCGCTGAAACTGAAAACGTGTTCAACGTTGATCTCTAAGATCACCAACAAGATCACCAGCTGCTTCACATGTTGAACGGACCCATCGAGGAAGTATTGGTACTGGTGCAATTGGAGTAACATGAGCAGGCGGAGGTGGATTTTCATCCTCACTGTCATCATCAGAAACTGGAGTTAGAAACCTGTCAAGGAAGTTGGAAGAAGAAGAAGAAGGCACAATCGTCGAATCAGGCTAGCAGGCCAAAGATGGCACGCCCGCCAAGTTAGGCTCGCAGGCCAAGAGATTTTCATCAAATTTAACATCTCTTCTAATGATTATATCATGAGAATGTGGCTGAAGAAGTCTATAACATTTTACATCTTCTGAATATCCAATAAATATGCACTTTTCACTTTTAGGTTGCAATGCTTTCCGTTTTTCATCCGGAATGTGAGCCCATGCTTCACAACCAAACACACGAAAGTGACTTACATCTGGTTTAATTTTACTCCATGCTTCTTCCAGTGTTATACCTTGTAAAATTTTAGTGGGTGTGCGATTACCTATGTAATTTGCACAATTTATGGCCTCAACCCAATATTGAAGACTTAGTCCCTTAGATCGGATCATACAATTAGCCATTTCTTTTAAAGTGCAGTTCTTCTATTCGTCTACACCATTTTGTTGTGGTGTATATGGAACAGTTCACTATTACAATAATTTTACTTTTAAATAGTGCGGCAATAAATTAAAAGACTTAAGTGACTCACTTTTTATTTTATTTTATTTATGTGAGATGCACTTTTACAATAAAGTAACCTGAAAATAGAAATTGCATGCACTAAAAAGTAGCTTAATAAGACTTGAACTCAAGACCTATTAAGGAAAATAAAGCAACTTTGGACCAAGTGAGCTAAGTTTAAAAGGTACGTAAAGGAATGGAAAGAGGAAGGGGGCTGCTTTTTTTTTTTTAACTCTTCTCTCTCGTTCTTCGTGCTTGCCTTTTTTTTCTGCAAATCACAAAAAAAAACAAAAAACAAAAACAAAACAAAAAACTTTTTCCACACAATGGGGTTAGATCTTGGTTAGCTTACCTGGAAAGTCTACGTTTTCGAGCTTTCTCATTGTTTCTGATTTGCCATGATCGCACAAGGTGCATGGCAAAGAGCATACGTAGCCGAGAAGAGAAGAAAAAATACTTTCCCTTACTGTTTCTGATTCGCCGCGATCGTGCAAGGTGCACGGCAAAGAGTATACGCAGCCAGGGAAAGAAACAGTCCGAGACTAAAATAGTAAAGATCTAATAATAAAACTGATAAAATATGAGAGATTTAAAAACAAACAAATCCGTCATTGTAACATTATACCTTCAGATTTGCCGAAATGGGTGTTTCTGGAACAAACGGAAACAGTTTTCGATGAAATGAAAACTATTTCCCAATGGAAATGGTGCTCTAGATGCAATGGAATAGCTCCCACAGGCCACAAATGCACAAAAAATCCATAAATAGAAACCCTTTCAAATTTTCGGCAACATCGGTTCCAGATCTTGATCAAAACCGAAAGCGGCTCTTCATAAACGCTCTGATACTATGTTCGGGTACACAGGGTAATCCCAAAAGACTGAACACCTTGAGCAACCGCTTCACACAAATAGATCACAGATCAACACACCGATGTTTGTCACTTGGTTAAAACACTCGAGAGGGAAATAATCCATGGCCCCAACCAAATAGCTACTTGGAGCAATTTATTATGCAAAAGAAATAAAGTTACATGAGCTTCTCATAATCGATCAACTGGCCAAGGACCCTCCATGCTCTTTAAATAGAGATCATGGACCAATCGAGTGTTAATCCATGGATCAATGGTAGGTATTATCTAAGAGAAGTCGAACTGTCGGATAACTCTATGTTTAGAACATATCATGATCGTCGGATTAGAATTACAAATGCATACTAATGCATACTAAAGAAACACACTTTTACCTAAATGGTGAAGCAAAGAGTGCAATTCAAGTTGACTGACATGTGACTGACATTGAGAAAGTTGCCTTTAAAGATATCAAAATAGCAATAGTTGAGCCCCCTTCTTTTAAGTGTCCAGACTTTGAAAAGGACTTTATTTTATATACCTTTGCTTCATACAACTCTCTCGTAACAGTGCTTATGCATAAAGGGGAATTGGGAGAAGAATACCCAATATCATTCATAAGTACTGGGTTACAAAGGGCTGAATTGAATTACCCAATCGTGGACAAGCAAGCATGTGCAGTCTTCAAGGTTGCAAAACAGTTCATACCCTATATTCTAAAAAACGAAACAAAAGTTGTAGTTCCTCACCCAGCTGTTAGGTCTCTTTTTGTGCAAAAGTAACTGGGTGAGCAAAGAGGGAATTGGGTGAATGCCCTACAAGAGTATGACCTATAATTCAAACTAGGTATCATCATCACAGGTCAAGGGTTGTGCAAGTTGCTGGCAGATAATCAAACTAATAAAGATCCTAATTGGGAGAATGAAGCTGGAGTGAACATGATTGATATATGCCATATCTTCACTGTTCCCGAATCTTGGTACAGAGATCTGGTGTACTATCTTTAACAAGGATATCTACTAGAGCATTGGAGCTCTAAACAAAGAAGGGAACTTCGGTTGAAGTCAGCCCCATATCAAATAATAGATGGAGTGCTTTTCAAAAAAAATTATGATGGAGTTTTGCTCAGATGTCTGGAAAGAGAGGACGCCTCCAAAATAGTCAAAGAATTACATGATGGACTAGCAAGAGAACATTATTCTGAGGATACCACAGCTCACAAGATACTTAGAGCTGGATATTACTGACCAACTTTGTTTAAATATTCCCATGCCTATGCAAGAAAGTGTGATGTATGTCAGAGTAGTGGTGGCAAATTGGAAAAAGTGGTGGGACCGTTACAACCTGTTACAATTTCAGATATGTTTGAACAGTGGGGCATAGATGTTATTGGGGAAATCAATCTGAATTCTTCATTACAACATCGATATATCCTTACAACTATCGATTATTTCACACGACGGGTGGAAGTGATTCCATTGCGCAAAGTGAACGAAGATGTTATCATTGACTTCCTGCAAGGGAACATTATGACGATGTTTGGAGTTCCAATTTCTCTTATTTTTTATAATGCTTATTATTTCTCATCTATTAAAATAACTGAGTTTACTTATAAAAATGGAATTAAGTTGAATTACTTAGCTAATTATTATCATTGGGTAATTAGCTTAGCGAAATCAACAAATAAGAACCTTATCCAAATTTTGAAGAAAACCGTTATTGAAAATTGGAGAAATTAGCACTCAACCCAAATGAAATATGGGCAAATGGGGTCACTCCAAAGAATTCCTTAGGAGTGTCTCCCTATACTTTGGTATTTGGAAAAGAAGCTTTATTGCCCCCAAACATTCTTCTCCTGTCTTCACAGTTAGCTCAAGCCTCAATGGGTTTCAATAGCGATTTTTTACAAGCACGAATTGACACTTTGTTAAAACTGGAGGAACTATGACAAAAGGCTAAAGATAATTTCAGCCAACATCAGGGTATCATCAAAAGCTGGTTCGACAAGAGGAAATATGGTACAAGAAACTTTGATGTAGGGGACCTAGTTTTGAAATGGGATGATCTGCATACAGAAAAGGGCAAACACACAAGTTCCAACAATAGATTGGCCCTTACCTAGCCATGAAAAAGTTAGGCCCTACAACTTACAAATTTCAAGATTTACATGGACAGGAAGAAAGTATTCTTGTAAATGGCCTTTGTATGAAACATTACTTTACATAGGGTCCTAGGAACCCTTTGTAGATAAATAAACTTGTTGTTATTGTTTTTGTTTTCCAGTTGTTTATTTTCCTGTTTGTTTCACCTTGTTTCATAGCCTTAGTTTGTTTGCTTTTAATAAGCCAACTCAATTTTTGGTGCTTGGAAGTATAGGCATCTGATTAAACTCAAAATATTTGGATGTCAGGAATTGTTTATGGGAAGGAGAAGATGATAAAGTTCGATCATAATGAGATTCTTTAACTGTTGACAAATGATTGAAACAGAATCTAGTCTTCAAGTTCACCTTTGAATCACTATAACCCCTGTGAAATAACCAAGACTCATGAGGTCTAGAGTACTATCTTGGGGTTTCATCCATTCTCACATCAATACCTGTCTCAGGAAGCATATCATGATGGACCCATGGAAAGGAAGCAGGTCTAACAGATGTATGGTATTCAAAATGATCCCATTGCTACAAATCAAAAAATTCCAAAAGGCTTGGATTGAAAAATCATTTTTCTAAAATATCCAGTCTTCAATTAAAGAAATGATGCTGAAGAAATAAATCGTCAGAACGAAAGGGTTGTCAAAACAGCGAAGATCAGCACGGTTCTTCTCCATCTGTGATCTTGATAAGTAAACAAAGTTGTCACTCACACAAAAGGACATTGTGGATGGAAGAACCTGTACCAAATTCTCAAAGTAAAAGGAAGACTCAGAAGACTTTTTCAATCTTAAAGAAAACATCAAAAGAATGCTTATAGCGTGGGAATGAGGAACAAACAAATACATTTGTCTTACTCTGTTACGATCCTGTGGAGTCTTATATGATGGCGACTTAAAGACATGGAGTAAAATGAACTTCATACTTTGACCCCAGGAGAGTTATCAAGACACTAAGCTCTTGGTTACCTTACTCCCAAAGAAATGATATAAAATGTGATGCTTGAAAAGTTGTGTCCCTGGATAAATATAGTTTTAAAAAGTCTCGGGAAATGCTTGTAAGTAGTCATTGAACATTCATAGTGCAGTACCATATGGAAATCCTGTTATTCAAAGAAGGTTTTTTCAGAGATTCGTGTTCACCAGCTAGTCACCAATTGTTGTTGTTACAACTGCTTCTCCAAAAATTTTACATTTTGGGGCCCCTCCTTCCATTTTTTGCTTTAAAAGCACACCTACTTTTGTTGCCCAACTCAATTAAGCCCTCCTTGCATACTTAGTCTTTCCTAGAAGCTCAAGCAGAAGGTTTTCCCCTAATCCTAAAGTGCAATTCTAGTAAAAAATACTTAGGCATGACCAAGAAGCAAGCCTTACAAGAAATCCGCTATGATTTAAGATCAACGGCTAAGAATCGCTCCGATCAAGATCCAACGACCAAAGAAATGGCGGGAGCAGTAGTGTGGAGTCAAAGAGTTAAAGTTTGAACTTCATGAAAATTGGATAATCCGACTTCCAATTTCTGCTTTCCGCAAAAGGCGGAAGTGGAAAGTTAAGGTTTGAACCTCGTAAAAGATTGATTTTTCGCTTTCCAAAATGCGGAAGCGAAAGGGCAGAGGTGGAAATGCAGGAGTAGAAGAGGAAAGTTTCATTTATGAAAAGGTTACAAACCTAATTTCTAACTTCCACATAACTCCAATGGTCTAGAAGGTTTTCGCGCAAATCAACAGCTCGGAAAGGTGTAAAAGAAAAGGTCGACAGTAGAAAAGCAGAAGCGGAAGATGCAAGTTTTGGTCAAGTAAAGGTTGGAATCCTGATCTCCGATTTCTGTATAGATTGACAGTTTAGAGAGCTTCCGCAAAGATCAATAGCTCAAAAGGAACCGAAAGTGCAAAAGCAGAAAAGTGAGAGTGGAAGGATTGAGTTTAAATTTCGAACTTATTGGCAAGCTCACTTTTCGATTCCTGCTTTCCAGAAGGGAGGAGGCAGAAAAGTTAAAGTATAATTTCAGAAAAGTTTGACTTTTGATTTTCCAATTTTCGCATAGATCGACAGTTAATAATCACCCCGCATAGATCAACGACTCAGAATATTTCGGAAAGGCGAAAGCATAAATGCGAAGGTGGAAAAGTAGATTTTTAACTTGATAAATTTGACGAACCTGTTTTCCACTTTTCGGAAGGGCGGAGGCGGGAAGGAGCTATCAAGGCTGCATGATCTGGTGGTTTAAATTAGACCCAATCCATCTTTGGTTTAATCTGAGTCGTTCTTTTTCTGTTTGGCTTGTGACTATGAACCTTTGGGAAAATGAGAAATCTCAGTCCCGAAACTTAAACTGAGTATTTGCTTGCTTAACAGGGCACTCATCGCATTTTTGTTTTGTTTGAATAAAGGACACATATCATTAAACTTGTAACTGATGTATGGTGATTAGTTACATTCGCCATTGACAAATTATTGTTATTTACAGATCATATATCTCTCTCATGATATTATCTTTATGTGTTACAGGTACTATGGTTCACCGAATGCGGATGGGCGATTGCGAGAGCGAGTAAGGGTTGCATATTTCAACATCTCATATTCAAGGCTGATATAGATCTGTGGTCCTGAAGAAGTTTGTTGTCTTAACTTGCGCAAATGAAATAAATCTTTCAGATCTGCAAGATGGGTTTAAAGATGTGGGGAAAAATCAAGGAGCATGTATTTCCATCAGGGCAAGGCCTGTGTAATTTGTTTATTTGTTTTTTAAACTGTTAGATTCAGCCAGGTGGGCGAATAAGAAGACTAGCAATCTCCTTGGTGATGGATAGAATTAGTATAAATAGGGGTGCAAAGCACCATAGAAAGGACTTTTCCCTGGTGAAAGAATTCTGGACTATTGTTGTAAAAGAGCTACCTCTTTGCTAATAAGAAGGATCATTTTCAGATGATTTCGGAGAATCCACAGTAACCAAGTGACTAGGTCGACGTTTCGAATCCATATCAGGATTCATCATCAGGACGCAATGTCAAATGTGAAGAGCATGAGAACTAAGATATAAATATTAGAGACATGGAGATAAAAAGATATGGTCAGCTAATGTGGAAAAGCTAGGGTTAGCCGACCATATATTTTTATCTCCACGTCTCTAATATTTATATCTTAGTTCTCATGCTCTTCACATTTGACATTGCGTCCTGATGATGAATCCTGATATGGATTCGAAACATCGACCTAGTCACTTGGTTACTGTGGATTCTCTGAAATCATCTGAAACCAACCACCACAGAGATCTAGCAACAGAAGGATCATTTTGTTGGAACAAAGGGCTTGCGTAGAGATTTAATCGGAATGTGTGGAATTCATACTGTAGAACTATTTATTCTTGCTTATGTACATCATACAGTAAGATTGTTCTAACCTCCTGGAACTATTTATCTGGTCATGAATGCCTGTTGTCTGTATAAATGTCTGTGTTGACAGGGCAATAAATGGTTTAATTATATTATAGCTACCTCCGGTATTCTTTCTGCTAGGAATGTGATTATTGTGTTGGTACGACTATCTGTTAGACCTTTATGAGAATTTACAGCATATTACGCTGAACTCTAAATTTGCTCCCTTGTCGAGGATAGATTAGTTTAGTTTTAGATTTAGATTAGATCTGCATTTAGCTTAGACACCTGCATATCATTCTTTAAACAAAAATCTTATAAATGGTGGACTGGGCCATAACCAGTAAAAGATTCAAATAACTTGATCTACGGTAGCCGAAACCGTGAACCGGATGGATTCCCCACACCAAATGGTGTCTGATCTAATTGGGATCGTTCACCAGTGAGAATCCATATTGCTTGATACCTGGGATTTTTTGGCATCAACACAACCATAAGGAGGATTCTAAGGAGGACGAAACAAAGATTTCAATTGAGGAGGAGGATGAGGTCGTGGTCCTATGCAATGCTATAATTGTATATTATTGGGGCATTATCAACGAGACTTCCCAAACCTTCTGTCGTAATGTACTTATTGTACAGTAGCAGACCATACTGTTGAAGATTGTACACAATTGATCGCAAAGTGGCAAGCGAAGAATTTTCCACCTTCACAAAACCAGAATCAGAATGTGAACTAGAACGCGAACTAGGTTGCGAATCGACCTCAAAATCAGAACCAAGGACCAACTATAGGGAAGATTTCAGTGGAGCCTAGAACGCAACCTACAAATGTTGCGGTCGTAACATGAGGAGGTGCGGCAACAAGAGATTATGGTCCAATCCCGCAGATTAGACATGCGACTCGCAAGAAGGTGCAATTCGATGTTGACACTGAGAAAGAAACGTTCTTTCATCACAAGATATCATCAAAGACGATATGGGTAAGTTTCCTATTTACGAAATGCCACCTACTTTTTATTCGACACTTGTAGCAGGACCTTCACAAAGGGATGGGACTTTGCAAAATTTCTTTGAAAGTTGTTTATCACTAGAAAAATATCTTGATGCACTAGCCGAGATCACAAGTCTGTTATATCGACCAGAGAAAGGCCGACAAGACTACGTAGTGAACACCTTGCATAAGAAGAAGATCAGAATGGAGATGCGAATGAATGTCCAAATTGGTGATTATGATGTGGATTCAGTCATTCAGGATATAGGCTCAAATTTTAACATTTTGACAAAGCAGACATGGGATAATATGGGGAACCACAGTTGGTTTGGTCCCCCATGCAACTGTGACGGGAAAATCAGGCTAGGGTGTCACCATTTGGGCGAGTACAATGCCTACTAGTGGAAGTGGAAGGGATGAAGACATATGAGGATTTTGATGTTATCAAAATCGTCAACGAAGGTAGTCATATCCCGCACTGTTGTAGATTGGGTTGGAAAATGACAATTTGGCGGTGATCAACTTCAAGAAGTGAGTGATGACTTTGGAGAACCATTACATAAGAGTCATATCCCCATTAGATCTTAGCAAAGGAAGAAGATACGTCAAACCAATCAAGGAGGAAGTCGTAGGAGGATGGGACCATGCATATAATGTTTGAGAATCTTATGTCCATCCCACTGTGGATGGGGAGTTAGGGTGGTGAATTTCCAGCTCCGCATCGTCGGATTATGATGGTGTGGTGGAAAATTGGCAGAATCGGCTACATGAAGTATACATCTAGAAGTGTGGACGGGTCACTTAGTCACTACATTGGGTCGCAACAGAGATTGTTGAGGTACCAACATATGAAGGATTACCTAACTTGGATGAGTTCATCACTAAATTCTAAGAGAAGGCATCGACACCTTAGCAATTGTTGGCATTGGTGGAAGTGTTGAAGTCCACTCTAGCACGCTGGTGGGTGACACATAAGAAATCGATCAATGGGTGGCCTCTATGTCATAGGTTGATGGAAGTTCACTTTGGAAAACTAGAGCACTATCAAGTCGAGAAGTACAATGTCCAGAATGATCCAAATGATCATTTGGACGCATGTCAGACCGCGTGGGTGGCATGACCAAAGGATGAGTGGGTCCATGCTTTTGTACACTCACTATAAGAAATGTCGCGACAATGATATGCATCAGCAGAGCTCCAAAGGGAGATATCGCCATGGGAAGACTTGACAATTTGTTTCATCCACACGTTCAACTTTGTGGATGTTGACCACTTATTCATATCGCACTTCAGCACATCCAAGATGTTGTCTTGGAAGTAGACCCAGTTGCATTTTCGACAAAATCACATGAGATACCAGTAATGAAGCCGATGATGGAGTGTTACAATGTAACACGCAAACCTAACAATGCAGATGATCAAAGAAATATCAATATCCTAGAATCGAAAGGAAGTCGATATATTGCAGCACCATAGATACCGACACACAAAGTTCACCAACCACTGAAGATTCGAAAGGTCAACATTGGGACAAAGGACGAATCGAAGTTCGCCAACAATGGAGATTATTGGGATGAAGAGACTATGGAGAAGATTACTGATTTGTTGCATGAGTTCCAGGACTTGTTTCCGACCAAATTCTCTAAGATGAAGGGGATTCTAGGGCACTTGGGAGAAATGAAAATCCCACTCAAACCAGATGTGAAGTTGGTAAAGCAGTGTCCATATCGATTGAACCTGGGATATAAGGAGCGAGTGAAGGCTGAGTTGGACATAATGTTGGATGTTGGGATCATCAAACCAGTGGAAGAATCCGAGTGGATTAGTATGATGGTAGTTCAATATAAGAAAACAAGCAAAGTCTGGATCTGTTTCGATCTCCAGAAGTTGAATGATGCATGTCTTCATGATCCGTTCCCCACACCATTTACTTATGAGGTTCTGGAAGGTGTAGGTGGTCAGGAGGTCTATTCATTCATAGATGGTTTTTCAAGCTATCATCATATCAATATTGTGAAGGAAGATCGACATAAGATGACTTTCGTGACTAAGTGGGCGTGCTTTTAATACACGGTGATGCCATTTTGACTAAAAAACGCACCCGCAATATTCTCAATGATTGTAGTCGCTGCGTTTAAGGACTTCATTCAGAAATTTTTGGCAGTTATATGGATGATTGGATTGTCTATGGACTGGTGAAAGACCACATTGCAAACTTGTGACTGATGTTGGAAAGATGTTGACAACACCAAATTGCACGGAATCTGTGGAAGTGTATATTTTGTGCAACGTTTGGAATTTTGTTGGGGCACATCGTCTGTAAGGAAGGGTTGTTGGTAGATCCAGCTAAGATTGCACTAATTTTTAATTCCCCCCCACCAATGAACATGAAACAATGTAGAGTGACATTGGGACACATGGGATACTATCAGAAGTTCATACGAGGTTATACAACGATCACGGCCCCGATGGAGAAGTTGTTGAAGAAAGATTCACAATTCGAATGAAGTCATGAGTGTTAAAGGAGTCTCAACACCCTCAAGAAGATGATGGTCACATTGCCAATATTGGTATTTTCATAATCGACCAAGAAATTTCACGTCCATGTCAATGCATCATCAGTCGCATTAGGAGTGGTTTTGGTGCAACCTTGTGAAGGAGGTATCGACCATCTGATTGCTTTCGTAAGCCGAAAATTGTCATCTGTGGAACGAAACTACACCACGACGGAACGTGAAGGCTTGGTGATGGTGTATGCAATGCAAAAAAATTGTCATTATCTATTAGGAGGACACTTTAAGATGTTCACTAACCATTCCGCATTAAAATACTTGGTCAACAATCCTATGTTGGGGGGGAAGATATATCATTGGCTGCTACTTTTCCAAGAGTTTGATTTCGAAATCATCGTAAAGCTAGGTCTCTTGAATGCAAGACCTGATAATTTGTCATGTATTGAGACAGGCAAAGAACCAACTAGCATCGAGGATGGATTACTTGATGCGCAGTTATTCAAAGTTGGAATGGTCGACAATCATTACGAGCAAATTATTCAGTTTTTGTCGACATTGAAAGTGCCAGATGGTTTTACCACTAGTCAGAAGAAACAATTGGTTGTTTAAGCTACTGACTTTGAGCTAATTGCTGGATAAATCTATAATATGGTGCCGGATGAGATTCTACGTCGATATGTTCTCCAGCACGAGCAGGGGAGGATATTGGCTGAAGCACATGACGGAGTAGCAGGAGGGCACTATGGTGGTCATGCAACTACCAGGAATATGCTTCGAGTTGGCCTCTAATGACCAACCTTGCATAGTGATGCAGCGGATTATGCCAAAAGCTGCGATGTGTGTCAACAGACGGGGAATCCATCATGACGAGATGAGATGTCGTTAGTACCATAGATAATGCTACAACCATTTGATAAGTGGGAAGTGGGTTTTGTGGGACTCATCAACCCACAAGGGAAAAGGACAAGTGCACGACACATCATCATAGCGACAAACTATCTCACTAGATGGGTGAAAGTAGCACCAGTAACAGAATGTACCACTGTGACTGCAGCGAGGTTCCTATTCGACAATATCGTCACTTAGTTTGGGTGCCCGAAGGTATTGATGAGCGATCAGGGGAGTCACTTCATTAATCGCACTATCAACACATTGACGGAGGAGTTCAATATTCAACACAAGAAGAGCACTCCCTATCACCCACAAGTTAATGGAACGATGGAAGCATTCAATACGGTATTGGAGCATGCGCTCACTAGGTATACAATGCAAGTCGTGATGATTGGGATTTGAAGATTCGTGGGATCTTATGGGCCTATCACACCACCTGCAAATGTTTGACAAGGCATGCACCATTCAAGTTGGTATATTGGCAAGAAACGATGATGCCAATGGAATATATTGTTCCCAACCTTTGCATTGTAGCTGCGACATGAATGAATGATGAAGGAGTGTTGGAAGAATGCTTAATGCAGTTGCTGCATCTCGAAGACAATCGGTTCGTCGCAGGATTTCACCAACAAGTTGAAAAGGATCGCTACAAGGTATGGCATGACCGACACATCAAAACCAAATACTTTTGACAAGAAGATATGGTGCTCCTTTATGACAACAAGTTCACAAAGCATCCCAGTAAGTTACAAATGCATTGGTTAGGTCCTTATGTCATCTGTTTCATTACCAACGGAGGCATGGTACAATTGCAGCAGCTAGATGGCACGGTACTAAGTTAGTGAACAGAAGACGGCTAAAGCCCTGTTGGGATATCCAGGTACGACGCAACGCTTAAGGTATTATGCAAGAAAAAAATCCTAGAGAACGTGTCAAAGGGGAGGATCTCACAGCAAGAAAGATTGCAATGAAAGAAAATATGTTTAAGTCACAACAAGGACGCAGTTTCGCAACATTTGTGGGGACGTGATACAGTCAAATTGGGCAATTAAAGGAGCAATTAAACCAGATGGGTGACGACGCAAATTGATGAGACGCATATTTATGGGGAATTTGATCGTTGGGTTTGCATAATCGACGACATATTTGGTCAATCGATGGAGGATTTGGTTGTGATGATTCCAAATCGTTTGCACATGTGCATTCAATCTATAAGAATCGACAGGGGCGAGTTGGAGGAACCATTGTGATTGTTGAGTTGAGCAGACCACAGAGAATTAGTTGAGAATAATTGTGAGCATGAGTGTGATAGAGTTGCAGCAATGGCCCAAGTTATATCGAGTGGTAGTGTTCACGACTCTCCACCTGTCATGATGCCAATTGTGGAGGAGAGGCTCGATATACAAATGGAACCGCCTCAGGTCATGTAGAAGAAGAGGGGCACAAATCGACCCAAGTCACCATCAAAGAAGTGAACCATAAGAAGTTCTAGTAGGGCAGAAGCCGAGGCTGGACCATCGACCACTAGAGGTGAGGATTCGACGAGTAGAAAGAGTGCCACTGTCAACGACATCCCTGGGTTTATCCCACCCAGGAAGGTGGGTGTGCCGCAAGTGAAGCTAACTAAGAATCAATGGTATCTTGTAAAGATGCCCGCGATACCACAAGGAATGCACATGATGCTCAACATTGTGCCCTTTTTACAAAAATGGAATACAGTGATCATGACCTATTGTCCTATGCAGAATGTAGAACTGAGACATTCAAGTCGCAACAACAAGGGGATGGAGGACCCATTATTCAAGTGCCACAACAGTCGTGGTTGGGGCTGTTAGGCCTCACTCATATGCCCCATTTTGGTTGCCTAATCGAGGCCAACGCCTGCACAAAGCATCTATTGGCCTGCTTTCATGGCGGTTACTTGTGGTCGGATGCCAAAGTCCCAGACACAATCGAATTGATTTCACAAATCACTAGGTTGTCGATGAAGGGGGGAAACTCGTCGCAGTACTTTCACGGCAAGGATAATGACAAGCGGTTGGTCGCTAAATTGAAGAGGAAGTATGATGTCATTAGAGACAAGAGGGATTATGTCATTAGCACCATAAATGATAGACTGGTTTGGGTCACAACAAAGATCTTGGCGGTGAAAATGGTTAGGAAAAACTGCCCAAACCAATGTACCTTGGGGGTCATTGCTTGCACAAGGTGTACAAATGATCTTGTCATTCTTCTTGTTGAATCAGTTGATGGAGGACGCCATGCTTGTCCAGGAAGGTAAGTGTGCCTTCACTTATTCATGGTTGTTGATTTTGATTGCACTAGTCAGATGGATGGAGCCCAAGTATTATTATGGCATGGAAGTTGAAGTCACCCAGGAATGCAAGGGCGCAACGTAGCAAAATCTGTGGTATATTAACGAGAAGGAACAACTCATCTATAATGTGATTCGGTTCTATATCTACTGGGATGCACTACATGACGCAGCAGGAAAAGTTCCGCGTATGATAAAGGAAGTAGCAACAAAGTATCAAAGGATCTCAAGGTTTACAATGGGAATGCATGTGATCCACATTCAAGCGCACATGGATAGCGGTAAGCAATGGCTTGCTACACTGTACAAGTTGACAGATGATGAGGTGGAAACCATCATCGCTGATTGGTCGGCTAAATGGAAAGTTTCGGTAAGTGTTGAAGACTTGTCGGATACTGAGGTGGGTCCCCCACCCGACGCACCAGTAGAGAAAACGCAGGTGCAAGAGAGTGATAAGGAATCACGGAAGCAATCTTTCAAGATTCCAATGGATTCTGAGGCCGAAAGAATATTTGAAGAATGAAGAACGGAGAAGATACATGAACAGGGTGAAGGAAACAACACTAGAAGAATGGCATAGGATTAGGTTGATCGCATCATAGCTGCGATCACAACTGCAACTAGCGCAAGTGAGGTGCAACTGAAAGACCATTCGACTGGGTTCTTTCAACAGGTGAAAATTTTGCTATCTACTTTGACAAATGCAGTGTTAGAGACAATGCCGCAAGCTAGCGTAACACAAAGAGCAACGAAGATCGTCATGGGAAAAAGGGTCCATATTGTGCAACTTCCACCATAGTCACTAGAGTCGGGAAGCGAGGAAGTTGACGCCTTAGTGCACCAGTTCCACACTATCAGCTTAGATGTCAATGAATTTCCTACCCACATACTTGCTAGATTGTAGAAGACTGCGAGCCAAGAACTCGCCGACCGCGAGGCTATTGTCTGTGATCACCTTGCCAAATCACAGGAGCAAGTAGCAATAGCATAAGAAGAAATCAAGCACATGAGGGAAGCGCACGATGCGAAGTCAAGAGCTAAGGCACAAGATTTGGACAATAGAGCGCGATTGGAAAAAGTTATTGCAGACGCATGTGAGGAAATCCCTGACATCATAGATGATATGTTCATCGAGGCAAAGATTTTGCGCCTTGGAGAAATCATCACAGACTTAAAGAAGAAAAACGAGGAGCTGCAGGTGCAAGCAGTTCCAAGTATGCCACCATAACAACTTATTGCATGCAAAGGAAAAATTGAGGATGTAGCGACACAAGTTGAATACTATGAGAAGTTGGCCAAGACATTGTAGAAGAAATTGTACAATTTTGGATGAGTGTGGTTTAAGATGATCAACTACAACAATTAGGATCGCAAATACATGAGGCGGAGGCACAGTTGACAACAATGTGGACATCACTCAAGGTGATGCCACCAGTGGTGCAGGTAAGCAAATATGCAAAATTGAAGGCGCTTCAACAGAAAGCTAGCAAAGAAAGAGAGTGACATCAACATCGAAATACTTAGTTGGATGAATTCCATGACATTGGTGAGCAAATGGAAATGAAGGTTGTGAAGGCACTTCAAGTTATTGACGAGGGACGCAAGAAAGTGGCTGAAAAGGTTACAAAGCATCTAACAGAACATGATGCATATGTTTGCACTTATATATGTACATGGGAAAAAGAAGCAATTGATGCAATGCAGAAGGAATACAATGACTTCAAGGTTCGAATCAACACCCATACGATTTCCAGTTGACGTGGATTGAGGGCGAGCCACAAGATTGTGTTAGGGGCTTGTTGGCAGGCGATATGGATGTGCAAGCAGCGAAAACCAAGGAAAATTGTGCAAGGTGAGGAAGTCGACAAGAGTCGGCTTGGGTGTATTTTTATACTTTTTGGTCCAAGTTAGTTAGGTAGTTGGTCGTATGTGGACCATTTTGTTAAGGTGAAAGCCTATATATAGAGTTTGAAATGTAGTAGGAAGATATCACTTGTTGTCATAAAATTATCATTCTGTTGGAAATTCTTCTGCGAATCGTATCTGGGGTTTTGTTGGGGATTATCTTTTTGACATCTTTGTGTTTGATATGTTGGTCTGAAGTCATCAACCCGAAGATGTATTTTGTCAACCTGTTTTGATCTGCAAAGTAATATGACATGGACGAATGATGTTGGAAACTTTGTGTCATGTGTTTTGTTGTGTTTAAGATGTGATCTAATTAATTAATGCTGCAATATGATTTACGTTTATGAATGATGAGATGCCTCTGCGTGATGAATGATGCCATTCTTGTCGATCTCTTTGTAGAATAAATAAGGATAATGTGATGATTAGTCTGATGCGAATGGTTTTTGATGCAACTAAATATGAATGAGTAATGCTAAAACCTTCATCTAGATCTCTGCTTAACACTGTGACAAAGAGAAAATAAGTGCGCAAGTCCTCATCCTTACCGCAGAAACGTGGTTCTTGCAACACTCCCTCAAGCATCTTGGGTGAGACTGCATTTGCTTCGTAAGTGTTGCTGGATAGGGTAAAACCTATCTGGGCCGGTGTTTAGGGAGTCACACCGAAGAGGGGTGTCGATATATTGTGAACCCCTATCGACAAATCTGTGTCAACACGACCCTCTTTTTTCTTTGAAAATATGCAAAATAGAAAGTAAAAAAAAAAACATTCTTTGTTTTTTGGTGCTATAAAGTGCTCTAATACTAATTGTAATATAACTTAGATACAGAAAAATAAAATAACCAAAATATATATCATAAATTCTCCACACTTTATTGATATCCAAACCCTTAAGGTAGGGCAATACCTTATAATTGATTCTTTTTTGGAAGGAATCCATTATTCACCTTCCTTTTCGAGGGAGAAACCTCCTACGAGCTAAGCTCATTTACAATATTCTTTCATACATCCCTCATAAGGATAACTCCATCATTATGTATACAAATCTAATCATCAACCTCATAATTACTTAGTGCACCTTCTTTAATGAAACCCCATTACATGTGTTCACTAATAACTACCATAGTGAGTTTTATTTAATTATGACAAACTTTTTGGATTAGTCCACTTTATATTAAATAGCCTCCACTATTGCTCTAATGGTCCCTTTAGTCCCCCGTTACACCCTTGGGGAGGGCCATAACACTTGACCCCCCTCGAAGGAGGCTTAACCAATGGAACTATAAAAATGCATAGAAATAACCCATGACATGTGCTTACGACTCAAGGACTTGAAAATCTACAAGATTAAAGACCATTTTCAAGACAATGACAAATTCGACTATCTACCTGGATCACTTTCTCCTATAACTTGCCATCTCTTTACTCCTCTTCGTCACTTTTTAGACCATTAAATCCCTAGAATATGCACAAAAATCATTCTCTCCTTTTGTTTAGTGTTTTAACACCCTATCTTGGCCATTAAGGTCATGGTTTTGGAATCTCATTATGATTTAAAAGTACCTAGTGAAGTCCATATGTTACTAACTCCACGTAAGTGAATCATGGTTTGATGTGCTTTCGCATGGACTTGCAAGGAATAATTGATGAATATTACCTTCCCAAGGGTATAACTTTTGTGACATGCATACTTAGTTTGAGGCAAATAATTCACTGGATAAAGGTCTTAACTTGTGGAATGCAGTGAAAACCGCAAGGTCGTATGATATGGAGGCCAAAGATCCCAAAACTATATTTTATAAGGCCCAAACCTAAAGGTGTTTTAGTGGTTAAGCTTTAAAGTTAAAATGAACCACCGTTGCCAACCACATTTGGAGAGGCCAACAAGGTCATCCAAATTTCCAAGTGGACAGTTAGGGCAACAAAGGGAAAAGTTGATCCTCCCATCAATGATGGCTCTTTATAATCATTACACGTTTTTTCCCATCAAGTGTTGGCAACAACGATATTTGTATTACATATTGGATTTGGTAAATATGCAATACAAATATTTCTCAACGATCACTTTAATGTACCTTATAATTAGTAGAAATAATTGTCACAACCCCTTAAATGATCACATTAAAGAAACCCATCTTTAAGAATTTAGGTTTGTAAATTATCCCCTAAAGGATGAGTTCAATGCAATACTAATAGCTTCCATTTCCATGGTCTAATATTTTGAATGTGGAGAGTCCTCAGGTGTCATTTAATTTTGTAGCAAAATTCCCTAGGTTGTTGGAATTTGATGATACAAGAAGTCAAGGTTCCCATTAATATAAAACTTTGATTGTTTTTTCAAATAGATTGGTCAATTTAGAATTGGACAAAACCCTTAGAGGCATCGTTCCACCATGCATGGAACTTGGATCATAGAAAAATTTTAGTATCAAAATTTTGCCCTTGGCCTAAATTTTCATGTTTTTTTTTCAAAACATTATTTGTCAATTTCTTTTATTTTTTAAAAAACAATTTGCCCAAATTATATAGGATATAATTATTTTACTTTAAAAACTGCCAAAATTTTATAGTAACTACATAATACCTAAAAGATTTGAATGTTTGTACAAAAATATTTCCAAACATTTTTTAATTGTCATTTAAGAAATAATAAGATTTGCTAAGGTTTATACAATTTATCATAAGTAGAAATCCTTTCCCTAAGTGGAACATGGTGGAACCTTGATTACACTTAGAATTCCAATCAAAATCTTATTAGATTTGTCATCGAAAAAATGGTTTATTTGTTGAAAGAGTAGCTTACTTCAAAATCCTCATGCCCAAATAGAAAGGCTGCTAAATTTTATAATTTATGTACACTCTCCATTCATCTATTATAATTTTGGGCCTATGAAATCCTTATTAGAACGCCCCAAATGCCTAATTGCGCTTTCAATCCTAGAAAGAGGTAATCACCCTTTGCACAAAGGCCTTATGAAGCCTTAAATGCCCCTAAGAAATATGTTTTTCATAACGTGAAACAAAATCCCAACTAATGTAACATAATTGTTACCATACTCTTTAATAATTATATTCTAAATAAATAAGGGAAGAATCATTTTTTTAACAAAAACCATGAAGATATTGTATTTGATTAAAAAGGTTGTAGCCGAGCCAAGCTTACAAAGGGGGGAGTTCAGTTAAAAGAGGTTGATGACCTCTAATAGTTTCGTCAGCCTTCTTATGAATACTTTAAGAGGTAAGTCCCAATTGCTTCTAGGGATTTTTTGAGAAAAAAATAATTGCTTGCAAAGAGTAAACTCTCACGAACTATGAGCAGAGTAGAATGTAGAAACAAAACAATAATTAGACAGGGAGGTGAAATGCCCCTTAATGAAAGGGTCCAATCGCTTTTGGGAGCTCAAAAAAATATTTGAGGCTGCTTCCTTTTCCCTATGTTCTTTGTTGGTCTTTCACCCTCTTGTGAGGGAAGGAGAAGGGGTTAAGAAGTCTTCAGAATCAAAGATTCCCTCTGACCCATAGGAAGGGATTAATGATGCCAATTATGCTTGGGCTGAAGTCTCGTGGTCTAACACTTTGGGGTCTCTCTTAGAACATGAAGAAGCAGGTCTTAGAGAAGCTTGTTTCGCGGAAAGGGCAACAGGAACTGTCTCCGAGGGGCCGGAGGGACTTGGGGGGAACTCGCTTTGCTCCAGAACATCCACTACTTCAAATTCTTGTGTTTCGACTTCCTGTAGAACTTCAAAGCTGTTTTTCTTTTCTAGCAAAGGAGATTCTGCGAGAGGAGGAGTAGGATCTTGAGGTGAGTCCTTATGCTGAGAAGCTTGAGGCTCCTTTCCCCGGGGAGGTTGGATTCGATTGGTGACCGTTTGGAACTCTGCTTCTTTAGATGCAGGGAGATTTGTTGGTTTCTGTGATTCTGCAAGCTTGGGGCAGCTTTTGGTGAAGTGGCCGTATACATGACAAAAGTTGCATTTGAATGGAATATGCTCATAATCCAGTTCTTGTATGTGACTCCAATCTCCTAATGTGAGCCTTAGGGCCTCCAAAATCCCTTTTTCTAGATTTATCTCTACGCAGATGTGCACACATCTGAACTGGCCCCCTTTTGGGTCTGCACTATCTAGGTAGCGCCCTAGCTTATTACCAATGTCTACAAGAGTGCTTTTCCCCCAATGATGAAGTGGGAGGTTAGGCAGTCTTACCCAGACTGGAGCGACATTAATCTCTGCTTCTGGGTTAAACCCCAGGGTCCAAAGGGCTAATAACAACCCTCTCAAGCCCATAAAGAAGGGACTCGATTGAAAGACTACATCTCTTTCTTCTTTATTTAGGAACAAAAAAACAAAATACCCCCTTCCAGCTGCGAAGAGAGAGACATGTCCTTGCAAAATAGGGTTCCGATGTTCTGCAATCCAAAGCTCCACCACCTTAGGGCTGCGCCACAACACTGTAAACTTGCTAATGAGGGATTTCTCTGAGAGAATGAGCGATTTCTAGCATGGATCCATAGGAGAGAGCTTCAGAGAGGGGATCTAATCCATCTTTTTCACGAACTTGGAGGGAGTCTGAGACGTTGCCTAAGGAGCGGTGGCTTGAACTAGGGCCTTAAAGGCCTCAAGCTAGTCGAGAGTATTCATAACCAGGAAACCTGTGAGGCCACGGGGTGAAGAGCCGCAACCAACAAATCCACGCTGAAACGACGTGGCAGCAGAATGCTTCAACGCTGAGGAAGGAGGAATCCACCCTGAACGCAGACTGACAGGCAAGAAAACTTCGGGCAGAGGATATGAACAACAGGAGAGGCGACGGCTAGGGAAACCCTAGCCACGTTTCAGAGAGAGTGACAACTGATCATCGCGAACCTCCAAAACTATATAGTTTTATGTATTATCTTACACTAAATTAGGAAAGAATCATTACAAATAGCTCCATGTTAATTAATTTAGAAAACCAATTTTATTTTAGAATTTTTTTTAAGAGGAGAATGAATGTATGGCCAAATTACATAATCCATTCATTCATTACAAAGGAGCTTAACATGAGCAAACATGTCACTTATAAGAATTGAACAAGAACAAACATGTCACTTATAAGAATTGAACATGAGTGAAGAGGGTAACACTCATTTTACAACCACCCAACCACCCAAGCTACAACCAATAGACAAACTTATTTTAAAATTAGAATAATAATGTACTACAATTTGTAATATTAACATTTTCATAGTGAATTTCCTCCTAAATTCTCACAAGAAAAATGATTAAAATAAGAAAATGGATTGATTGCCCTCACCCCACGCCATTAAGGTTTGCAGGCCATGTACAAACTTCAAAGTAAATGTTTTTTCGCAAAATATTGTATAGGCATATAAAAACACGCACGAAGGAAATGACCAATTTTTTGTCGTAATAGTTGAAACGACTCTTAGTTGCCAGCATGCTTCTTCCACCCACTGTCATACTCATTTAGATCTGCAAATTCAAAGGATTTAGCTCGGAGAAGCTGCAACGAATCTATTCTCGGCGTTTCTCCATTTCCAGGTACTGGGTGGTGTTATTTCGGACTTTATAGGGCAATAACAATGCCGTACCAGTTTTCAAATTCAATCCCGCAAATTGTTAAGTTTTGGCTACTGATCTCGGGCTCTTCTTACCTTATTCATGTTATTGGATGATGAAATTGTATGATTTTTCTAAGGCCCAGTGCAATGATTATGATTGATTGACAGCAAAACATATTGTTGTGAAGGGCATTGAGATTAGCATAACACAATCTGATTAGAAGAGATGGTGTTGGTATTAGCTCTGGGTGACCTGCATATTCCGCATAGGGCACCTGACTTGCCCACTAAATTTAAATCTATGCTTGTACCCGGAAAAATCCAGCACATTATTAGTCCTGGAAATCTTTGCATCAAGGTATGTGCCTGTTTCCATTCCCTCTTTTGTTTTCACCTTATGAATTTCAATCACTTCTTTAATGGAATGTAAGTGCCTAACCCAGACCCTAATTTTGTATTTCGGCGTGGAATTACCT
The DNA here is from genome assembly GCA_001517045.1 of Pseudotsuga menziesii. Lineage (NCBI taxonomy): Eukaryota > Viridiplantae > Streptophyta > Pinopsida > Pinales > Pinaceae > Pseudotsuga > Pseudotsuga menziesii. The sequence goes on along the minus strand of LPNX011153903.1, from coordinate 65,040 downwards.
TTACAAGTACAAAGTGAAGATCTTAATATCAGACAGAATAGCAGGTTTCTGTAGCCTGGTGTCCCATCTCTCTATGTTTAGCACAAGGTTGGGGTTTTGGTTTTTGTTATGAGGATTTGGGATAATCAGCAACAATTCTCAAGCAAACGTTTGCCAGAAATAATAGGCTACAGGCAGGAACTCAGTAGACAAATATGATGTGTACCTAAGCTAATAATTATGTGAGTTGGCCTAGGCTAGCGCTACATATGTCTAAGATAATTAAGATAATTACACTAATTGCCCAACATTTATTGAGTTGGCCTAGGCTAGCGCTACATATGCACACACCAAAACACTATAAATCTCTCCTTCCTATTCCAGAATCGGTATGTAGCAGCATGTGAGCTCCAATATATCATTATTGCGCCGAGAGTAATGAAGTACATTTATGGTCCAAGTAGATCTGTTGCATCTGTAAAAACTGAAATCAATTAAACTGAACTTCATAAACCATTATAATAATATTATATATAATAAATAAACTAAACAAGTATATATACAAAATAAACCAGCATAGATCCATCATAACCCTAACCTTTAAACACTGATGAGCTTGTGCTTCAGTTTCTTATTAATACCTCTTGATTTTTGTTAGATCCAGGGATCTATGCTAGTCCTTATTACAGCGAGGTGCCTACATAAGGAGTGCCCCTCTACTAAAATAATGGTCAATTTGTTGTGGGTTAATTATGTGCGTTTGCTTCTACTTCCCCTCCCCTCCCTCATCTGTGTGTTGTGTGTGACTAATTACAGTCAGATATTACATGAGAAGCAAGAAAATTATTGTTACCTGACAAGGAAACAAAAAGAAGAGTTCACATGAAACAGAGCCCTGAACTATAAGTAAGGCACAACCTAATAGAATATGTGCTTGGAAATGGGAAGTTGATGAAAAAATAATCCATAGATGAAAATTAATCGTGAATTGGTCATTCCCATGCTTCTAGAAATGTGAAAAAGTAACAAACCAGGAAACAGCAACAAAATGAGAAACCGGCGATGCATACAAGAAATCTATTTCCATTAAAAGACCCCAAAAATACAATAAGCAATATAAATTAAATTAGATTCAAATTTCACATCACAATGTATTAGTCTATAAGACAACAAATCCCATCATAACTCAGCTCAATTAAAGTAAAACAGTACACATTCATGTCAGAATAGATTAATCATTCTACTATCTACAACATTGGAAACATAATAACGTGCAAACTGTATTATCTGTAAGGTTGGAAAGTGCCAGATTTAGTAGTAGTTACTGTCAAGTAATATCTGTTGCTGCTCGTGGAGTGGTCATTAAGCCAATGCCACTGGGTTGATCTTGATCACCATGGGCGATGCCATCTAACATTCTATCTTCACTCTCTTGCACAAAACCTCCAAAGAAAGTCAATGTCACCATTATTTTGCAGGTCACCATAACCTCACACTCTAGTGGGCTCAACTTGGTTCTCTGGTTCTTGTCCATATTCAGTTCAATTCTGGTTACATGGTGATGAATCTGTGATCTGTGAGTGTAAAGCAAAATGGACTTCAGTTTTGTTGTTGAAATCTAACTAAAAAAATTCCAATTTGGGAATATAAAAAATGGAAATTTAAAATTCAGGAATCCTTTTGAATAACCAACGAAGCAAGTGAATCACTGCTCCATATTGTTCCCAAGAGCATGGGTTCAAGTCAAGACTTGTTGTACGTGCTGCAACTTGACCTTCTGATTGTTAAATTTATAGGTTTAATCTTTATTTGAGGCCACAAGCTGACATTATTGTATTTATTATGGCCAAGAGCCTACCTTTGTGTAACACTTTATTATATTGAGTATTTTTTGCTATTTTAGGCTAAGGCTGACCTATTCAAACATCGTTGGGGCTAGCACCCTACCTCTTGGACGGTGTATAAATTACATCATTCTTCATTTGCTTTATTCATTGAAGTGATTAATTCTTTATCATAAGCCAAAGGTTCTCCCTTTTGCTGTTATAGTTCTTTGGTTATGGTTGTGTATCTCTTTGGCGCACTTACTGTTATGCCTATGGCTATGGGTCTTGTTACCATTCATTTTGCATGGGTGTTCGCTTGTAAATTTTTGGAAGGGGTTTGCAGCATGGTGCCTATGGGGCTATTTCCTGGGGTTCTCTTCCTTTGACATGTTTGAGATGGTTTTGATTGATTGTAGCTTTCCTCATCTTGCATACTTTATCATTGATTGGGTCTTCTCCATGAACAGAAGTACATCCTGTAAAGTAGCTGTCTTTGGAGGCAATTTGGTTGTTTAATGATGGTGATTCTTTTGATTAACAGCACTGACTCAAGATATCAAGTTTATGTTTCATCAAAACCAATTCTCTGCAATTGAATAAAGAGAAAATTTTAGATCTGAAGAAGACAAAGAAAGTAGATATGAGGGTGGGTTCTAAAGGGTTGTAAACTCGGAAAAGGGAAAAATGTTAGTCCTAATAGAAACATGGCTTGGGTAGGATATCTTCCATACTGTACTGCAAAACATGAGCTGATGAATTCTGCCCCAAATCACACTCATCTACAGACCAATTAAATGGTTTATAAAGCATCCCAAGCATCCACAGTTTCTAAGAGGCAGTACCACTGCAGGTATTTCGTATGGGTGACATTCTTGTTACAACAGCCATTATGTGTTTAAAGAAGAAGAGTAGGATGATAGTCAGGTCTATAAGAAAACATCTTTGAGGTAAATCCTTGTTAGTGCATCATCAGTAAACACTTCTGTGGTTTTCAAACAAGTCAGCTTCTTGTCACTATTGCAGGAAAAAATATATGCACTGATACTCTCCCCTAGTGTGCCCATATTGAGGTTTTATTGGAAGTTCAAACTTGAGGTAATGAGTGAAGCTGCAGCAGAAGTCATTGATCTGATTAAGATAAGCATCCAATCGATTGGCACTAAAGTTTACGACAAAGGCACATTGAGCTGGTCCAGTCGATGGGAAGTAAGTCCATATGTAAAGAAGGCAGAATATACATCAATATGCGGAGTTTGGCTTCCAGCATAAAGGGCATACTAAGGCCAAAGTTTTCAAGAATTTCAAAAGGTCTGTTCTGAGCATTTTTCAGCGTTTGAGGGGGCTGCGAAATGTTGTTGAAAATGTGACTTCGGAAGATATTCTTATTATATTTATTGTACTTTTGTTATTCTTCCTTTCGGAGATGTTTTTCCTCCGATCGGAGATGTCATTGATTTACTTGGTCATGTAATAATATCGAGGTATTACCTCTGTTGTAAGTCGGGACATTAGTCCCCAAAAGAATTGTTATAAAATGTATTTTAGAGTCTCCCTAAGAGAAGTCGGCCTAGTGAGGCTAAGAAGTCAGCCCTTTTGGGGTTTTAGGTCTTCCACCTAAAGAGAATAAATAGGGAGGCACCCTCCCTCGTTTGGACACACAACAAGCTCAAGCAAGTTCACTCCAAAGTAAAGGAAGACAAGTTCTTTGCGGTAGAGAAGAAGAAGAAGCTGTGAAGGATATCTTATCTCTTGTTTTTTCTATCTTTGTCTGACATTGTATTTAGTGATGAATCTATACTGAAGAAGTTGTTGGGTTTTCTCCCTTATGGTTTCCCAGGCTAAATCTTTGTGTTCTTTTGTCTTGCCGTGCTTGTCTTTCTTCCAGTGATCCTAATGTTACGGTTATGATGAAATGATGCTAAATGTTTAAAGATCTTGTATAACCATTAAAACTCTAACATGGTATTAAAGCTACCCTGAAAGAAGTCTTTGTGCAGCCGAAATACTATTGAAGTATTGAGAGGGGGGTTAATCAGTATTTGCACAATATAATTTTTTTAATCAAAAGCAAGTTGCTGATCACCAATCATAGCATATCATCAATGTGTATGAAAATAACAAGCTGCACAGTACACAATAATTTTTGACGTGGAAACCCAAGTCCTGGGGTAAAACCACAGAAGCCTTTTTAAAATTGTTTTCTATAAATAACTGGAGGGAGGCAACAACCCCCTTATTACAAAAACTTCAATTTTCCAGCTACAACTAGAAGGAGGCTACGACCTCTTGATTTACAGACTACAACCTGAAGAAGCTACAACTCCCTAGTTTTCCGACCACAACCGGGAGGAGGCTACAACCTCCTTTCCTTGCCCCGTCCTACCACCTAGATAAGAAAAAGATTGCCAAACCTGTGAACCTGTAAGACGAAACTCTGAATCTGCTGTTGATAACCTCTGCACTCTGATAATTTCCAAATCATCCATGCATACCAACAAGTCATTTCACTGCCATACACTGCTCATGTACATCATTGTACACCTCATCATACACAATTACTGAACAAGTAATTCTGCTCTGCTTTCACTGAACATAAGGCATGCATCGTCAGGCATCATCACCATAGGTATGCATCATCGTCATAGGGTATGCAACATCATTTTTTTTAACATAAACTGTAAAGTATTTATATAATTAAAAAGGATTGTGCACAACCATCTAGTACAATGCAAGTGACAAACTGAAATTAGGAAGTTGAGATAGAAGATCAACAAAAACTACTATCCGAGTTGAAAACCATCTAAAGCCGACATGATAGTTCCTACTGTGCACTATTGCTGAAGTAGAGTATATGCGTATGAACTGCTGGTTCAAGATTATACAAATAAACCTAAACAAAGTTGAGGGAACTAATTTGGTTTGCCTGGGAACTCCACAGGCTGGGTGACTGAAAATTCTTCCATTGGCTGAGCTGCTTCTCCAGAGTGTTCTTAAAAATGGCTGCATTGATTCATATGAACGAGCTTCTAGAGGTCTTCCTTGATTAAAGCGACCGTGCCCATCAGCTCTTTAAGGTCTTTGTCGTGATCATCTATGCGAGAGTTGTGGCAGCTGATTTGGTAGGACACATGCCTCATGCCAGAAACCAAGTGTTTGATGTCAGAAGCCATATTCCTATTATCCGCAATACCCACTGCAACATAATCTGAGAGCCTGCGAATGTGTAACTTGAGGTCTTCCTGACCTGCCTTAAGGGTAGAGTACCTCGAACCCGAGCCTTTGCCTGCCATTGAAATTCCTGCGAGCCAAGAAGAAACCTGAATGACGAAAGGACTGTTAGATGACGAAGTTGGAGGGGGAGGCGCAACGCTTCCTACAACAAGAGCTTCAACACTATGCAGAATGCTGATATCGGCTTCGACAGTGACCGAGGAGATGGTTACAACATGCCTTTCCACATCCAACGGCGAGTGGGATAAGGAAGAACTTGCGAAAGAGAGCTCTGTGCCTTCGACATAAGGATTCAAATGCAAAAATGGGAGAGGAGAAGCATGTAAGCGGAGGCAGGAAGAACTAGCAGGGAGAGCTCATAACCATCGAGCGAAGGATCTAGATGTGGAGATGAAAGGGGCGAGGCATTCAAATGGGAGCGAGAGTCCATGGCGCGTGTGTGGAAGCTGGCTCGCACCGAAGAGAAGGACAGAGAGTTAAGGCAAGGTAGGCCAGGAGGCCACACGTCGCGAGAAAGGCCACTGATCTGGACAAGGAGGGGCACGTTGATCAATGTAAAAATACTTGAGGAGGGGAGGGTCGAATGCATGAGAGGGGAAGGTTTAGGGGATAAACTTATGGGTGACCCCTTGGTCATTGAAAACCAAAGAACCTTGGGGTAGGGAGGCCCCTTTGTTGGCTAGACTGTCGGTAAGGGCACTGCTCGATCTGAGAATGTGGTAATAGTTAGTGCGAGAGGGGAGGGTTAGATGGGATATCTAGTCGTAGTATTTTTTGCAATTAATGGATCCTGTGGAGTAACCCGAGCGCATCTTTAGGATGACATGACGGGAGTCCCCAAAGATGAGGAGATTTGAGATAGATTCCCGATTTATCATTTCAAGGCCATGTAGAAGTGCCAGCCATTTCGCCTCATTGTTTGTCTTGAGTCCAAGGCCCCATCCAAAAGTCTTTACTATTTGTCCTCCAGGGTCAAAGATGACCCCTCTTGCACCTGCCTCCCCGGGAGGGTATGCAACATCATCATCATAGCCTCCATAATGACTTTAAATATATATACCAATAAAGAGGCTCACATACTAAGATCAAAGACGAACTCTATCCATGAGAGACATGTGCCATCACAAGAGAAACCCAAAAGCATGAACCATACCTTTTTGAAGATCAAAAGATGAAAAAAAATAGAAAAACCAATATAAACTCTAGATCATGTCACCACATAGCCCTCGTAACAAGCTTTCCAATGGGCCATTAATTTTGTAATTCCGATTTCGTATGAGAAAGTTATGCCAATTTTAGTGAAGATGCCCAAAAATTTCTCCTCCACAAAATTTCGCTCTTTTCTCCAAGAGTTGCGAAATACCAAAGAGAGACTTGATTGATGAACAAATGAAATGTTTGATATTCTATTTATAAAGGTTGTGGAGGAAAGTTAGTACCTCAAACTGTGCCGACATGCAATTCAAAATTACAAATAATTAAATTCTCTTTTGTTTGGTTGGCTAACCCAAAAAGGTGGGGTACACCAACTTAAAAAATTCATATCTCTTCAACCGTAAGGAGTTAGAAGATGCTCCACATATCAATGTAAATGGATTGATGAGTAATATCTCTCTATAATGGATTTATTTGCAAATTCTTGGTCTAATACCCTTAAATTTGTCAATATGTTTAGGACGTCAAAGACCCCACACGAGGGTGCCAAAGACCATACCACCAACTACAAGAGTTTCAAAGTCGGTTGAGGGTGCCAAAGACCATACCACCAACTTAAAATCATGTAGTATCCTCCTCCTTAACTCAACTTCTAAAGCAATGTCCATCACAAAAGGGTACTCACATCATCAAATAATTACCCTCCCTTAGGTGACATCTAGCAATGGTACAATGTTATAGAAAATTATATCATCTATGGAAATGCCACCAAGGAAAAGTGTATCATTATACGGCATCCAACACCATAGGAAAGAGACGTAAGAAAAGTGTTCTCTCCTAGTGATACATCAATTATGTCCCCACCACACTTTCAACAAAAGGGGACCATGTAGAACACCCCCTCCTAGTGACAAACCATTAACACCATCATACCTAGTCATTATGATGCTCCAAGAAACATATGACACATGAAGTAGCAAGCTTCCATATGTCAAGAGGGTTCAAGAGGGTGATACGTCAATCAAAGACATGAAAATAGTTCCAAATCAGAAGATGACCATCAACCATGACCATCCACCATAGAGAATTGAATCTGTTCCACCAAAGATCTCCAAGTAATCCACTACCAATAATAGAAGAGGTTCCATGAAGATGTATGCATTCAAGTCCATCCAAATGCTCTAAAGGTACCACCTACAAACCCCATTAACGTGATGAAAATCACAATGTGAAATTTCATACAATATGAATTACTGCATGAATCAAAGCAAATAGTTAAAATTAGGAGTCCTCTGTTAGATTTTTAACATTAAGCTAGCATTATATTAGGATCTTTAACTGAGAGAATAACAAGCACATCAAGCAAACACAAGAGACAATGAACACAGTGTTTTTCCTCGGGGAAACCATAAATGGAGAAAACCTTGCAACTTCCTCAGAGATAGAATCAACACCAAAAGTAAAACCCAAAACAATAAGATGATCTCTCGACAGCAGTAACCTTCTTTCTTCCTAGCCCTAGTGTCTTCTTCTTCCTTAGCTATGCGCTACAATTGAGTGTGAGTGAGTGTGATAAATAGAGAGGCTAGCTCTTTATTTATACTAATTCCCGACTTGACTAAACCCTACTAGGGCCGACTTCACTAAGTGAGTCTAACAACCCAAGTGCCCCGGAATTGCGGGGACTTTAACCCTTGAACAATAGGAGGGTTACCCACATTAACTTGACATGACTTGTTTACATTATAGAAACTCCCGATCGGAACATCGGGGCATGACATGACTCAATTACATTATAGACACATCCCGGAATAAACATCGGGGTACAATACATAAGAAATACAAGTGAATACATTCCGATGTTACAATTACATCAACATCCTCTACTAGACCAATAACATCATGAAAACAAGCTAATGCTCCTTAAGATTAACACTCTTGTCTATGAAAATCTCAATCACAAAAGGATTAGCATTGTCAGTTCAAAAGGAGCACTGTAATCAGTGTTTGGTATCATCATACAAAGCTTGGAGAAGTTCCTCTTAACAACTTATCTTCTGCTCATCCTTTCCCAATTCGTTACAAGCTCTACTCTATGCAAATATGTCCAATAAAATGATTCAAACTCAGCACCCTAAATTTGCTAGAATAAATAGGTCTCATATGCAATGTATAGCATGCTGGAAACAATCCTCCTAACTTTCACATCGAGCTGTCTTTTTCCTCCTGAAAGTGAGGATGGGAATTGTTTCTGGAAAGAAAATGCTCAAAATGCAAAGTCATTTTAAGGGGTAATAAGGTGCATCATGTATGCCTGATCCTTTGGTTGTTCTGTGAAGGACATGCACATGTGGAGGTGGATTGCTCTTGGATTGCTAGACCTTGTATGGATGCTTATGTAGTTTTCTTCCTTGGAGCATTAGAGATCTTTAGACAACTTGGTGAGTTCTTTATGATGGCCACATTGAGGTTGAGTTGCTTGCTTGGAGGATGCCTTGCTTTGGGGGAGGAGTGCTTGGCATTTTGGGCTTTGGTTATCGAATTTGACGAATTTCAAGGTCGAAATTCAAAATTCCTCGAATATAAAAGCTAACTGAATAAGTTCATTGAAGTTTGCCAAATTTAAAAGGTCAACTATGTGGCCGCCTTGTAGTTTGTTACACTCGAGTTTGTTCACGGTTCAACCCCCATTCGACTCCAAGGATTTGCCGCCCTTGCCCTCATGACTATCTGACATTCAGCTCTGAGGCTCTTTATCGATGGTCTCCACTCTGGAGTTCTCCAGTGAATTGCGATTTTCCCTCACTTGTGCCCTTTCTCACGTGATTTAGCGGCCTCGTCCACTGTCTAGCTCGACTCGGTTCCAAGTTCTAACTTCCAATTTTTTGATTCGAGTTCGAGGGTGGTCTAGCGGGCTGCATCTAGTTTGACTCAACCCACGGTCTAGTGAGGTTTCCATTAAATATTCACAGACAAAACATTGGTGCGGGTTTGTAGTTTGCAGCGGTTATCAGTTTATAAAATTCATAAAATATTAATTGGGTGTTTATAAAATTTATATAATATTAAACTTATTAAAATTGAATATTTTTTTTGTGTGGTTCACAACCTCGATAGTTAGTGTCTAGGGCTTGCTACATCCACAATAATAATTCTAGGGGGCCCATCTGAAGGGGCCTTGCGCTATCGGCTCTAGTTTTGGGAGCCTAACCCCGAAGGGGTGTCGCCCTACCGGCTCTAGTTTTGGAGCCTAATCCCGAAGGGCCCAGAGAATTGGATTCGTGAGAATTGAACCTTCAACATCGACAACTATGGTCTTGGACTCGGAAACTCCAACCATTGAGCTACTCGTCAGGGTTATCAAAATTGAATATTAATTAGGTGTTTATAAAATTTATATAATATTATTTTTTTATTAAATTGAATTTTATTATAAAAATTTATATATTTTTTAATTTTCAATTTTCAATTTTATTATAAAAATTCATTATTTTTAAATTTTAATTTTTATAGTATGTCGAATTTTATCACCAAAATTTTAATTGCCGAACTTCAAGGTTGCCGAACTCGAAAATGAATCCGAATCAGGTGGCTTAGATTTTGGAGGAGGGTGTTGAGCCCTAGATGGCATGGGTACACTTGGATTGCTTCCATGGAGGCTTTTACTTGACTTATGCTTTCCAAGGTTGGGGAGTGATCATGAAGGTGTGGTGAACCCGAATGAGCACATAGCTTTGTTGGAGTGTTGGAGCCCTTGGTGGAGTTTTGGACATGTTATCACACAAATCTGCACCGAGAGATTTGCACAATAGTTATAGACAACTGACCTTGTCACCATTGGAGGCCTCTTTGTTTGGACTGGTGCTTTTCCAGTCTCAAGGGGGTATCCTTTGGGGTTGTATTCTTGAATCAAACTTGTAAATTCTGCATTGAAAACCCAAATGATTGGCACTCATAAAACTCACTTTTGTCTGCTAATGAGCAATCCAAAGTGAAGACAGAACTTAATAAAAGTAATTATGGTTGAGATCAAATCATAAAACAAAGTTACAACAAAGAAATAGGAAAGGAAACATGGGTGAATATGTGCTTCAAGTGAAAGATATATCAAAACAAGTGCATTAATGTCGAACCATACATTGCATTTGTAGTTAGCCAAATAATAACCAATGAATGCAAGGAGTTGGATGTCGAGTATAAATGGACCAAATTGTATGTTATTTAAGAGATTGCATCTTAATAAACATAGTACAACAGATTGCTATATGTTGTATACTAAGTTGCACGAAACGGGGAAACGGAGACGAGTTTCCGAAACAGGGACGTGCTGGAAACGTGACTCCCCAAAATTTAGGAAACGGGGAAACGCGATATATATATATATATATATATATATATATATATATATATATATAATTATATTATAATTATTTACAGATTAAATTCAACATCATATTTAACATTTTTACTCATAATTTCATAAGTGATTCCATAATTCAAGTACTAAGTAGTAAAATCCAAAAACAACACAATGATTTATCATTTTACCCATAAATGATTCCATAATGCAAGTGGAAATAGCTAAAAAAAATCTTCAAAATGAGGAAAAGCCGCTAATACATATATATCTAGATTCCAAAATCAACCTTTATATACAAGGCTACAAGTACATTACTACATCAACATGAACAATGAAAATATAAAGAAAACATGAGTTGAAGCCCGAAGACTAATAGTCATCATGCTTGGGCTCATCTTCATCCTCCTCAAAAATAGAACAAGAAGCACGTCCAATAGTGGATTCCGTGAGTTGCCAATGAGCGTTGGGGATAAGTCGTGATGGAAACATGAGACATGGATGTTAGTTTATAACAAACCCAAGGCATAAAGAACATTCCGGAAGCCTCTAAAACCCTAGCAGGAAAAGGCAAAAACCCAAAAAATTAAAAAAAACAAATGTTTTAGGCGGACTGTGGAAGGCAACGCGGGATTTTAGTGAAATTCGATTTGGAAATGGGTTTCTATTTGAAGGAAACGAGTTTTCGACACAAGAAACGTCCCCCATCAATTGGAAACGCGTTTCCCTGTCGTACGGTACGGGTTTCCGAGTTTCCTTCAGGAAAAGGGCTAGGGACGTGGGGGGGCCCACGTTTCGTGCAACATAGGTTGTATAGGATAGCAATGGTGGAAGTAGTCGACATGTCCTGGAAGGTGGAAGAAAGTAGTCCCTTGCTACTGCAAAAGTCCTCTGGTAAAATCTGTTCTTTGACCTTGTACAACGACTTTGGCTCTGCAAAAAGAGAATAGCAGTGCCTTAGTTGTGCATGCAAGAAGAAAGGGTTGACCTGTGTGCAAGGATACTTGCATGCACAAAGGATTCACTGTTTATGGGTGATATCTTGCTGTAGCATGAAACTGATGTAAATCCACATGTTATTAGCATGAGTGGGCCTAATGGTTAAGAGCATGTGATTCCTCTTAGGAGGTCACGGGTTCAAATCCAGAGGGGGGTAGTGTATGTACACCTCTGTAGACTTTAGCAGTTAAATANGGTCCCTTGTCCCACAAACAAGGGGGTCTCATACACCAATTTGGTGTCTCGCTTGGCGGTGACCTTAAAAATAGATTATTATTATTATTATTATTATTAGCAATAAACCTAGTAAATATGGCTGACTTCAGCGCTGGCATGTTTATATTTCATCTCGTTTGTTGTCCATTCTTTTAAACATAAGAAACTGCCCAAAAATACTTTAATTCTTGTGCCATACTACTGGAAAAATTCAATAATTAGTAATGCTGATCCCTAAATTTGTGGTTGGCATACTGTTTGAGGGCTGTAGGACCGTTACACAGGCCGAGAGCTTTCCTACAATAGATTTAGAGTTCAACTTATAAAAGTCAAGGCGTTTTGGATTGACTTGATCAAAACAAGAAGGAAAGTTAGGTTTTTCTAAAATAGCAAAGTACTAGTAAATTTAGAAACATGCTATGGGGTTGAATTAGGGTTTTAGAGAACTCTGGCTCTGAACAAAAACAAAAACTGCTAAAAATAGTAGTTTCCTAAAATACGACAGAATTGGCTGTAAAACAAGAAGTGGTCACTGTGAAACCTTGGATGTACATGTAAAAGAACCAACATGATAGGATCTCGCTGGATCTTAACGCTCTAGTTGTGCAAGCAAACTTGGGGGTTGAGAATGGCGACTCGAGGGGACAATATCCTCTGGTGGGATGTTGAGAACTACTGAATCTCTGCACTTTGTTGCTTTGAAAAATTTATCACTGGAAACCTAAAGTGGATGATCAATGTGCCTGTCCACTATGTAAATGGATTGATTGCATGGTAGCTCGGTTGCTCTAATAGTATAGGGAAGCAACCATGCCCGCCCCTTTGTAATTGCAACTTGTAACCCATCCAATAAGTACGCCCCTCCCACTAGAAAATGATTTGAAGTTGACAATTGAGAGAAAACCCCCTGGTTAGATGCCAATAATGAAAACATCTGCCAAGCACAAAGAAACCCACCAATAAGGCTAATGGGCCTTGTTAAAACATGAACCAACAGGTATAGTTAAAGCGCTAAACAACGCAGTTAGCCCAACTATAACTTAGAGGTGTTTCCCATTGTCACCTCGATAACCACCTGTTTGCACTTTTGGTTGGCTCTTCTCCAACTCGATGGGGGCTTCCCTAGAAAGGATTGCTAGGCTATGGTAATGAGGGCACAAGGTGATTTGAAGAGTTAGCCCTAGTGAAACTTGAGGTCTTTCTTTGTAGTATAAATGATGGGCGGGTTATGAAGACTAGTGCCAATGCCCAAGGCAAATGGACTCTCAAGATGACCCTCCTTGGGCCTTGTTTGTATGTGCTTGGTCGAAACCCATACAAAGTATGACAAATTCCTACCCCAAACAATTGAAGCTCCTCGCAAAATTTCACCAAGGAAGGGTAGCCTCGACATACACCTTTAGTTCATAGATTTGGCTTACACTCTAGCCTATGCAAACTTGATGAGTACCCATCCTATGGATTCTAAATACTTCAACCAAGCCACAAAACTAGAGCATAACAAAAAACATTCTCATACTTTAAACCAATGGAGCAATGTTGTCCTTCTTATGGACTAGATCAATGAACCTTACAATGCCAAAAGATACAAGATACCTTAATATTCAGCCGTCAAGAAACCCAAGAGAAGAAATCCTTTACACTTCAAAACGCTCCATAAAAGATATGTCAGTTAGTCTCGAAAAGAGAGAGAGAGAGCTCTCAAAATCCAACCACGAGTTCAAATGAGGAAGTAGATCTCTTTATATAGGAGAGTAACTTGTAAAGTCTTGCGATGGATCAGAGCTTCCCCCTTAACTGGCAATGGTCCCCATTGCGTGCTTATGTAGATGAGAAAAGCTGCACACCAATTTAGTGGTTGTATACCGGTTACTTTGTGTTGGGATTTGTCATGCTTTCGTACCTGAAATAAGGGAATTGTCTGTGTCCTTCTATGGTGTGCTTGATGTTCGACAATGGTGCCATTGCTCTTGAACATTTGGGTGGTTGTCTTCTTTCTCTTCATATTGCAAGGTAGTTTGTTCCAATTGTGACTGTTCAAACTAGCAGTCCTCAATGCTAGTGAAGGTAAGCACATGAAAGGGCTTAGATCAATGTCATAACAACCTAATCCCTCAACTTCTTTGGGTAACTCCTAAACCAATGGGAGAGTCCCTATAGAAGGATACTTGCAAATACCTTCCTACAGGCCTTATGGCTAAGATTAGTGCCTTATATGGAGTCAACAATGAAGAATAATGACACACAAAGGAGGTAATTCAACTTATGGATCAATATCACAACTTTCAATATACTTCACGAATCCCAATGCAAGGGTTTCACACCTCCCTAGGGAATACCATAGAAAGGTGTGCTCTGAAGGGGAGAAGGCTAAGTGGCCTAGGGTGCACCTTTTGGCCCAATCGGAGCTGTAAAATACCCAACAAAAACCCTAATTTAACAAATTCATGCTTCCTAAAGCACTAGGGAAAAATGGGACACCCTTCAAGTTCTGTGTATAAATCCACTAGGGAAAAATTGATGGGTGGACTAGATTGATCAAATTCCAAATTTTTTTTCGGTTTTTGAATTTATATGAATTTTTAGGGTTTTAGGAATTTTTAGATTTTTAGGGTTTTTTATGCATAAAATCGCAACAAAAATAAAGACAAGTAAATTGATGAAAAGAAGAGTAATATTAGTGACAAGCAAGGGGATATAATTTTTATCTCAATCCTTAGGGCATTGGGAGATCAATGATCAATGTCCCTCTCTTGAAATGTCTTTCAACAATTGCAAGCTAGGGCATCACCTAACAAACTTCTAGGGTTCCGTAGGAGAGCCTAACTAAGGAAAATGAAGAAGTCTAAGGCCCTAACAAGCAATACATAACTCCTTGGGAGGATGTTCTCTTCATACCAAAGTTGACAAAAATCAGTAACAAATTAGCAAAATGCACCATAAAAGCACCATTTAAGCTAGCTAGGAACATAAATTACCAACATTTAATAAGAAGTGAGCAAGGAGAAGACCTTAGGTCACACTTGTGCACGTGTTCTTCCAACTAGTCTAGCATCAACCTTTAGCATGTGCAAGATCAAACCCTAAACATTCCATCATTCACCTCCAAGCATGAAAAAACATCCCAAGAGAAGTGTGCATCACATCAAAGTCTCATAGAGTATGAGAAAAAGATAAAAGAACATATTTGAACCCTTCTCTTGATGATTTACAATGAAGGTGACGTGATCTTTTTATATCTATTTATACCTTTTTGATTTCTTGAGCCTACAAGTCAACATTAAGTTAGATTATTTTTAGGGTAATTCTCCCACAAATATGGGACTAAGCCTTAAAATAGACATAAAATAGCAAATAAGACTAAAATGAGGCTTCACTTGATGAAATAGTGAGCCAAAGGGGGACATCATGCCCCAACTAACCCCTAGATTTGCTTTATCCCTCAACGCCCCCCTTTTAAAGCTTGTAGGTTCATTTGTCAAGGATGACGTCATAAGCCAAATTGCTAGAGGAGGGGTTTTGAGTCCTAAAAATAAGGTTCAAGTGGGTTAATGAGGTGTGTTAGATAGGGGACAACAACCCTTTACAAAATGCAATCACCTTTAGGCTTTATATACTAAAAAGCAAGGTGGTCATGTGCCCTAGTGGGTTACCCCTAGAAAAGCCCAAGGCACCAACCCATGGGCTTAAAGCCCTGCATGGACATCCACACACCGAAGGGGCAATCAACTATGCCACAAATCCAAGTACTCCTAAGAGTGAAACCAAGGGAGCTTTTCATGACCAATCCAAGGGACAATAACCCCTAATCCAAATATCCATACAATACAACCTCACTTAGCCTTTACTAAATTTTTTAATCCCCTTGCCCTAGGTTTGGCCCTGCTGGAACGTTGTAGTAGCTCTGAGGCATAACAATTGGCTCCAACTGCGGGACATGCTCTCTTCCCGAGAGTGTATGAGAACCCGCAATGATCTTCTAGGTCTTGTAGACCTGCACACACATCTTAACAAAAAAGACATCAAATACATCAAAGGTCGACACATTTGTCTTGCCTTATCCCTAATGAAATGCAAATAACTCAAAATGAAATAACGACAAGTGCAATGCATGGGTAACAGTAAATGCTGAACTCAAATGAAACTAGACCTATCTACTCTAATTATGATAACAGAGAAGGGTCAAGTGAAATCATACCACTAATGTAGCCACTTGAGCATATGATTCATGCCCATTTTTCTTCCTTTGTCTTTGGAAATAATTCAAGATAGAATCACATCAGTATAAGTTGTGTACATACCAGTATCTTCTTTGGGATGGAATTGAAACGATGGAGAGACCTGGGAACCTCAAAACCTTTAAATTCCTGCCATGGAGGATGGTTACGTTTGCAAGCATTATCTATCCATGTCTGTATCGAGCTTAGGTATATACTATCGTTGTCATATATCTGTACTGTGAAATTTGTTTGCATGGAATTGGCTATCTGATTTTGAACTTGCAAAATCACTTGCAAAGATGAACCGTGGAAATTTTATGAAGAATCTTTGAGGGCAACTGAAATTTATCCTTGTACTTGTTCAAGCCTTCTTTTGGGCTTGCAACACTTTCTTGAACTTTCTAATAATCATGTTAGTATCAATAACCCTTAAAATTTTGAAATTATAAGCCACAAAATTCGTACCTTCAAGTTTTAAGCGAAAAGATAAATAACATATATCATGGTAAGGAGAAATAAATACTATACCTGCCCTCATACCTGCCTCGGTTTTGTTGAAATGCATCAATGGAAACTTATCGGTATTGGATAGAAATGGTTGCTTCTCACCTGCGACGCTTTCTAAGACACATCGCTCAAAATAATAATCATGGCCCACCCCAGGAGAGGGAAAACCCATTGGCTCAATATCTGCAAAGGAAGTCTCCATATAAAATCCTACACCATCCTCAATGTTGGATGAGCGGAGCTGAACCAAATCTTGAGAGATCTCATGAGAGATAGGTTTTTCAAAGTCCTCTATTCCTTTATTATAGTGAGACAACTGCATATGGTGATCATCTTCATCGACAACCAGATCCACATCTTGGAGTACTTCATCGTCAAATTTAGTTGCAAATGGATTGATCCAATCTTCACAAATGGCGGAACCAGGGGAAGTTACAACCATAACTTCTTCATCAATAAAGTATTTGATACCTTTTCCAGCTGGGAGTAGCTCTTTAACAAAGATTTCATCATATTGCCTCAAATCTAGATAAACATCTGGCTTGACCTGATCCATACTAACTTCTTCTTTCATGAATGGCAGAAAAGGCCCATAGACTTCTTTGAAATAAGTGCAACTGGAGGGCTCAGAAGCAATACTGCTAGGTCTTGAAGAATCATAAATTGGTGAACCCATGAACTTCCAATATCCATCATCTTCTAAGATCCTGTTATTTTCCTTCAAGTAGCCCAAGACATCATAAGAAACTATAACATGAGGGTACGGAAGACTTACCATTTCCTTGTGTTCTTCAATTTCCTCAACTAGAGCTTCTTGGTCTTCATTTCTCGGAAAATCTTTGTCTTCATAAGTATCTTCATCACGAATTTCTTAAATAAGGACTTCTTCATGTTCTTCCTTTTTAAATAAGCCCTTTGCTTCTTCGACATAGGGAATCCATCTCTCGCATTTTTTCGGGCACCAATAGCTACAAAATATCTCTATCAATTCTGCAAAAGAGGATGTTTTTCCTTTGTCTAAGCTTGCAAACCAAGCACGGGCTTTCCTTCTAGGTAAAGGGCAAATAACCTCATGTAGACACATTCCTTCTTGAATAAGCCCTTTGCTTCTTCGACATGGGGAATCCATCTCTCGCATTT
Source organism: Pseudotsuga menziesii (assembly GCA_001517045.1). Lineage (NCBI taxonomy): Eukaryota > Viridiplantae > Streptophyta > Pinopsida > Pinales > Pinaceae > Pseudotsuga > Pseudotsuga menziesii. The sequence continues at coordinate 47,410 of LPNX011153903.1, read as the reverse complement.
TTCCGGGCACCAATAGCTACAAAATATCTCTATCAATTCTGCAAAAGAGGATATTTTTCCTTTGTCTAAGCTTGCAAACCAAGCACGGGCTTTCCTTCTAGGTGAAGGACGAATAACCTCATGTAGACATCTTCTTCCTTAATATCATATTCCAGAGCCAATAGCATAGAATTCCTGAAATGGCACTGAGCATCATAATCATAATCACGAAAGGCTGGCCAAAATTTCTCTGTTAACTCATCTAAATACCTTGGGATGTTTGATAAATCAGGAGGAGCGAAACACACTTCCATTTCTGCATCATGATCTTCATCACGTATTTCTTCCTGGGTCTTTCCCTATACATGATCAATCAAGTCTTTCCTTACATCTTCATCCATATTAAGTTCCCACTCTTTGCTAAATGCCTCAATCAAATGTCCCACTGAAGGAGGTTCCCTCTAGGAGGGTGCTCTTGATACCAATTTTTGGCATCCTAATTATTCTGTAGATAAAGAGATATTGCAAATAACCTCATTATGATATCCTTGTCCACAATATCCCATGCCACAAGAAATTCTCTGAACGTTGTAATGTGCTGTGCAACTGTATCTTCATATTCATGAAATCTTGGGATGGACTTGAGACAACCACGTTTATCTAATTCATTTAGATATCTTGGGTGGTTTGAGAAATCCAGTGGAGCCAAGGACCCCATATCATTTTCTTATTAATAGCCAAGGTTGGTAGCTTTGAATTGCACTTCATTAATTTGTTTTCTTCGGTTGAGTCGCCAGACAAGACCTGCCAAGTTAGTACTCAACCACAATCTTATCAAAGTACAAAGCAAATACTTACCTCTTGGATTAGCCTAGTCCTTGTAGGGTACTTTTTATTTTCTTCAGTCGGAGTTGCAAGGAGAGACCTATCAAATTAGATCAACAAATCTCACCAAAGTACAAAAAAGAATGTACTTCAATAGATATAGGATGTCTTTGAAAGACAATGGATCCACCTAGGAATCTGTCTTCAATGAAGTACTTTTGGTTGGAGTCGCCAGATAAGATCTGCAGGGTTAGTCCTTCACAACAATATATCTCAAAATACCAAGCATGGACTTACCTCAATTTCTTACTGAATGTCGTTCTTACGAAGGATATGAAAAATATGACCTGAGCCAACCACCTCAAGTGTCCTGATTCATCCCCAGCAATTGTGCCAAATATGTTACCACTCAAACTAGTAGTCCACAATGCTAGTGAAGGTAAGCACATGAAAGGGCTTAGATCCAATGTCACCACAACCTAATCCCTCAACTTCTTTGGGTAACTTCTAAACTCAAGGGAGAGTCCTTACAGAAGGATGCCTACAAATACCTTCCTACAAGCCTTATTGTTGAGATCAATGCCTTATATGGAGTCAACAATAAATAATAAAGACACAAAGGAGTTAATTCAACTTATGGATTAATATCACAACTTTCAATATACTTACAAATCCCAGTGCAAGGGATTCACATCTCCCAAGGGAATACCTTAAAAAGGTGTGCTTTGAAGTGGAGAGGGTTAAGTGGCTTACAGTGCACCTTTTGGCCTAATTAGAGCTGCAAAATACCCAACAAAAACCCTAATTTAACAAATTCATGCTTCCCAAAGCATTAGAGAAAAATGGGATGCCCTTCAAGATTTGCGGATAAATCCACTAGGGTGAAGTTGATGGGTGGACTAGATTGATCAAATTCCAAATATTTCTAGGTTTTTGAATTTATATGAATTTTTAGGGTTTTTAGGGATTTTTAGGTTTTTTTATGCATACAATTGTAGCAAAAATAAAGACAAGTAAATCGATGAAAAAAAGAGTAATTTTAGTGACAAGCAAGGGGATATGATTTTTATCTTAATCCCTATGGCATTGAGAGATCAATGATCAACGTCCCTCTCTTGAAATGTCTTTCAACACTTGCAAGCTAGGGCATCACCTAACAACCTCTAGGGTTTGGTAGGAGAGCCTAACTAGGGAAAATGAAGAAGTCCAAGGCCCTAACAAGCAATAAAGAACTCCTTGGGAGGACAAATTGCAAATGTTGACAAAAATCCCTAACAAATCAACAAATTGCACCATAAAGGCAAGATTGAACCTAGCTAGGAGCTTAACTTACCAACATTTAACAAGAAGTGAGCAAGGAGAAGACCTTAGGTCACACTTGTGCATGAGTTCTTTCGATTAGTCTAGCATCAACCTTTAGCATGTGCAAGATCAAGCCCTAAACATTCCATCATTCACCTTCAAGCAAGAAAAAACATCCCAAGAGAAGTGTGCATCACATCAAAGTCTCATAAAGTAGGAGAAAAAAGATAAAAGAACATATTTGAACCCTTGTCTTGATTATTTACAATGAAGGTTAGGTGTGTTGAATTTTAATCCAATTTTCAATCCTTGATAATTATTTACAATGATTCTTCAAACATTTATTTCATCCATAGTTTTAAAAATCGGGCTAATCGGTTTCGGAACCGACCGGTTCACCGGTTCGGTACCAAACCGGCAGGTAAACCGGATCGGTGACCGGTTAGTTACCGAACCGGCCGGTTGGTAACCAAACCGGGCCGGTTCGGTAACTAACCGGTCTGACCGGCCGATTTCGAACCTGACCGGGCCGGTTGGCAATTTACTGGTTTTTTTTTTTAATAGTAACCTTTTGTCCCTTTGTCAATTTATTGGTTTTAACATTTTTAATAGTAAATTGCTTTGTGCTTGATGACTATCCAATGGCCTCTACTGCAGGAAACTTTGATACTCTTCAACCAAAGCGCTCTCAACATTATTGTTCCCTTCAGGAAATCTATATATGCATTGACAATGTTGTCTTCTGTCTTCTATGCTGTCACAGAACTCACCAATTCATCTAACCATTGACTGCTGAAAACCAGCTCGTTTATGACTTTACTTGCCAAACAATGGTCTTTGGGGAAACATAGAAATGACCTTGCATGCATTCCCAGGATAAGAGACCTATATTAGGCTTCAGCTTAAACAATGAAGAATATTGGCCAACTATCAAACCTTTGTCAAAGGAGTACTTGCATGCATGGTGATTTAGGCTGAAGGAAGGAGATTGAATGAACTTGGGATGGGTCACCTCTTAAAAAAATATAATTGTGAGACACCTCATGGGCACGTGCCATCTAATAAGGAATTTAGGTCTAAAGGTAGCAAGGGACATATGTGATGAACATTGAATATAACTTAGGATATATATTATGATGAATATAAGTAAATCATAACCCCTATAGGATATAACAAGTTACAACTATGTATGACATGGGTATCTAATAAAACACTTTATCCCCCTTTTTAATATCTCAAAATCAAGGTAACTGAAAAGTACCAAATCACTCCTTTATTCTAAGTATTAAAAAAGACATAATATTAAAAATGTTATAAAGGGACAAAAGGTCACAATAAATATTTGATGTATTTTTTAGCAAACTGATTCATTAAATTCAAATCGGCCGATTTATGACCGATTCATTACCTATTTCGATTCCGATTCCGAGTTGACCCTCGATCGATTCCGAGTCCGATTCCGATTTTTAAAAGTATGATTTCATCCCACAATTTCATTGCATAATCAATATTTACTTCCAACCGAAATAAAACAAGGATCACTGAAAAAATACCATGCACAAAAGACAGACTAATTTTATCTTTGGAAACCCAAACATGGAGAAAATTCAACAAACTTTTCTCAGAAGAAATCAATCCAATTCAAATACAATACCAAACATGAAGTTGAGCCCTAGCACAAGGTAGATTCACCATCCTTCACAAGAAACCCTAGTAAGGGTAGATGATCTTCCAAGAGAAATAAGAGAGTAAGATAACCCAAAAAATTATGCTTCTTGCTTTTGCTAGGCCTTCCTTGGAGGTGCGCACTTGAAGAGAGAAGATGTGATGTGTGTGTCAAATAAAGTGTGTGAACACATCTATTTATATTCTTTAGTTGACTTGATTTTCACTGTTGAGGCTGACTTGCACTTTTATCTTCTAGGGCCAAGTTACTCTTTTTACAGGGGTATTTTTCCCTTTCTTGCCTTCAACTTTCTCTAGGACTTCTTTAATGGTATCAGGGACTTTTTCAATGGATTGTCTTTACTTCTTGGTTATTTATTCATCATAGAAAAGTTCTCCTTGTTGTTGTCCATCTCCTCACATGCAGATCAAATTCCCACATAAAGCTCTAATGTTGTTTGACTTTGTCCCAGGCACTTCTTAGAGCCAATGTCAGATACAACATCAGATTAGACTTTGTCTATTCCACAAGGGGATAAGATCCTCTGTCAACTAGATAAGTCAACTCACTCTAACTAGAATCGATCACCCCCGTTACAGAGCTCTCCCACATAGAGTGATGCATGTGACCACTAGCCTTCCACATAGTCAATATCACACATGACTAATCAAAGGCTAAGCATCCGAGCCTTAATACACATAGTCAATATCATGCATGAGTAATTAGGGCTACGAAGGTGCCATTCTCTACCGACCATTGGTCAGTATTACCCATGACCACTCTGGGAGAATGATCTGTAAAATGTTTGCCCAATGCTGGAATCATGGAGAAACATCAACAAGGTGATCTATTATATCTTTCGACCTCTACCTTTTTGATTTCTTGAGCCTACAAGTCAACATTGAATTAGAATATTTTTAGGGTAAATCCCCCAAATTGGGGACTAAGCCCTAAAATATACATAAAATAGCAAATAAGGCTAAAACAAGGCTTCACTTGATGAAATAGTGAGTCAAAGGGGGACGCCATGTCCCAACTAACCCCTAGATGTGCTTGTTGGACACAAATTCCACACTGAGAGGGGGGGTGAATCAGTGTGTGAGCAATTTAAACCTTTTTGCCTTCTTTAATCATTTAGAGTATATCAATCATTATGTCATGAATCAAATGCATCAGCTAAATCAATCATACAATCATCACATCAAGAGACACAAGAATATTTGGAATTTTGATCTCTATTTATTCTATATGGAAGACAACAATCTTCTCGATTACAATCAACACCAACTGACACCAACAGGACCCAACCTTGTTTTCTTAGCTCCAACTAAGAATGGTTTGAGGAGTCCAATCCTCAAGTGCAAATCATTACTTGCAAGCTTGATGCCAATCACTGATTGTCATCAATCTGCTGCTCAACCATCTCTATTCATCATCTCTGCTCATCAACGCTGTTCATCATCTCTACTGCTGGTCATAGGTCTGGTCATTAATCTAGTCATCCATACTGCTGCTCATCAATCATCTTGTTCATCTGCTCACTGCTGCTCCTGAACCCTGGTCAATTCTTCTTCTGCTGGTCAACTCTACTGGTCATTCTGTGCTGCTCATCCTCTTCTTTGTTCACCATTCTTTACTGCTGTAATACTGATCATCAAAGCATCATCATCATCATAGAATTAAGGCATGTATATGTCATCAAGGTTCCAAGATTACCAACAAGGTTTGGAACATCATAGGGTATCATCACATCATTATGTACAAGGCATCATTATAGATTAGCATGCATCATCATCATCATATATGCATCTTCATCACTGTTCAGTGTTTATACACTTCAGGATACTTCACTATATATACTGTATACATGTCACTGCATTCTTCATTACTGTACATCAATTTTAGTCTTGACTGTGTATTCCAGTCATATCCTAGGGCAGTCATCATCATATAGAGTACCATTACAGTATATATGGTGTATAGGGTGGCATCATCATTGTGAAGTCTGTATTAGGTTTGTAGAATCACACTATATTCACTGTATCCTCATCATGCATCTTCGTACTGTATTACACTAGTATAACACAACATTACACATAATATCATACTGTTCATGCTCCGCTTGTACACTGTTGTTCACACACCATTATCTTCTGTATACCACATACACCATTGTATGTTCCTCTTGTACATTAACTGTATTCACTGTTCATACTTGATAGCACATAACATACAAACACTGTATATCTGCTATATAGATGCTATTGTGTGCATGAGCATACCTTAATCAGTGTCTGTGAAGGTCATCACTTATTATGTCTTCTATACTTTGTCACATCATCAATGTGCACATGTCTCTATCATTAATCTCTGTCATACTTTCAAGCATATCACTGTCAACCTTCTTCACAGAAAAAAAGACTGTCAATGTCTTTAAGAAGCGGACTGTCAAAATACTTCAAGAAAACAATGTCATCTCTTCAGGAGGTTAAGCACTGTCAAAACTGGACCTCTTTAGGTGTGAATATTAAGTCTGCCTTATCATCGAATTTAGGGTTAGGGCACACTGCTTTTGTTGGTTCACACTCCCTCAGTCACTGAATTTATTTGCTGCCTCAGTCCACTACTGCCGGTCACTCCAAATTCCTTCTTCACCACCGTGGGACACTGCTGTTATGTGTAACTGAATGAAGGGCTTGTAAATTTGTTGACTGCTTCTATTCTGTAGAAGAATGTCCTTAGTCCATCATGACCTTAACTGCAATTTTTATGTTTGCTGCACCCTGTCAAACTCCAAAAGAAACTTGGCATCAAACCTAAAGACCAACCCCAAGAAGGAATTCAGATCTGCTGATATAAAAAGAAAAGATCCATTAAAATTTTATGTTCTGCTGCTGCAATTTCTGAACTTTAGGGCATCTCTGCTGCTCCAAACAGTCACGTATTTTCCTCAGTTAGTTCAGCGAGCTCTACCTTCATCTCCCACCTTCATTGGTTGCAAATAAAGTGTGAAAGTGATGTTTGTAGGACTGTTTAGCAGCAAAAAGAATTACAACATTGAATCCCAAACATATCCTCAATGGTTCAGATCTGAGCATGAAAGGTGTCTCCATCAACTGTCCACATGTGAAGCACAAAAGAGAAAGAAAGAAGAATATTTTTTTTTTGTCTTGCACAGTTGACCGCTCCCCACGAATTCTTCCTCAGACAGTACAGACTGCTCCTTTGCTGCTTCCAACAGTTATACCCGAAAATCTCAGAGCTCTTGCAAATTTTTGCACACCCAAAATGAAACTTTCGACTGGGTATTTATACTAATTTCCCCAAAATTTTTTTGGAGCCGATATGCCATAAAAGTAAAAATAATTTAACATTTATCTGAGCCGACTTGACATTTTTATTTTTATTTTTTCTTTTGTCACAATTTTCTTCTGTGGAGCCGACCTGTCCACCTTTCTTTATGTTTTTGGAGTGTTGACTTGTATGTGGGCTTGTGTGTAGGTTCCATCATTAAGCTGCCAATATGTGGGTTCAAGACCCAAGGTGCTAGTGCCACAAGCATTAGGTCCAAAGACACCTTTGTTATGACAAGAAGACTTTTTCAACAATGTAAGAGCATCATGGACTTCAAGCCCATCATCTAATGGTGGCATGGACCATTGTCAACTTCAACACCAATCAATCAAGTGTTTCCAAGTGCCTTCATATTCTTTTGCCCTAGGGTCATCCCTAAAGGTTCCATGACCTTGTTCTTTGTCTTCCATTGCCATGTCTTCAACCTTTGCTCCTGTTTTGCCCTGTCCATTGCCACATTATTATAAGAGTGTGTCCACAAGCCACTTGGGTCATCATGTCTCACACACACCACCTTAACCCATAAGTGTCCAAGTGTCATCACATGTGTGTGTGGGTGCCTTCATCATGCCATCATGCATGTAATGTGCTTCATGACCTTTGCAAGGGCATCAAGGTCTTCATCAGGAGTTCCAAATCTTCACGGGGCTTTTTCATCAAGCAAGAGGCTTCATAGGCTTCTTCAACCACCTCAACCACCTCAAGAGACCTCCATGGGCCAAGATATCACCTGTGGGGTAGTTGGGCCTTCTTCTGGGGTACCATGACACCATCAAAGCATAAATGACCACAAAATGGGTCATTAATGCTTCTCCAAGCCATATAGGGATTCTCCATCGTCTACCAAGGCTTCAGAACCATCTCTAGGGTCTTCAATGTCTTCAGCAAGGTGGTGGCTTCAAGATCCAAGCTTGTGGGTGCAGGGACCTTGTCAACTGGGTACAAGGTGTTTCAAGCCACAAACCCACTCTGTAAGGGATCCAAAGCATTGCAAGGTGCAAACCCACTCTGTAAGGGGTCAAGCAACTGCAGGCGGGACTTGGTGGCATCAATGACATCTTGTGGGGCCACTGCAAGTCCATGTTGGCATCAATGACAATTTCATCAACAGTGCTCTATCCCTCGATGCCCCACTTGCAAAGCATGTAGGTTTGTTTGTCAAGAATGACATCATAGGCGGAATTGCTAGAGGAGGGTTTTTGAGTGCTAGAAGAAGGTCCAAGTGGGTCAATGAGGTGTGCTAGAAAGTGGACAATGACCCTTTACAAAACACAATCATCTTTATATAATAAAAACCAAGGTGGTCATGTGCTCCAGTGGGTCACCCCTAGAATCCTTGGACACCAACCCATGGGCTTAAAGCCCTGGATGTTGGGGACATCCACACATCGAAGGGGTAGTTAGCTATGTCACAAAGTCAAGTACTCCTAAGAGTGAAACTAAGGGATCCTGCCATGACCAATCCAAGGGGACAACAACCCCTAATCCAAATATCCATGCAATACAACCCCACTTAGACTTTACAAAAAAATTTAAACCCCTTGCTCCAGGTAGGGCCCTGCTGGAATGCTGCAGTAGCTTTGAGGGGTACTACCAACAATGGTGGAAAACATGGTTGAAGAAAATCCACATGGAATACTGGATGTAAACCAAGTTATGGTGGAATGTTAAGCTTAAAAGCATTTTCCCCAATTCTCTCAAGGATGGTGTAACAGCCATATCTCAAAGGTTTCAGTTTCATGTGCATGCCATTGAATCTTTCTTCCTGTAAATGCAACCAGACTTTATCCACAATTTGGAATGGAGGACCACGGTGCTGGTTGTGTTGACCGTTGGCTTTTTCACTAGCTCTTTGCAACATCTCTTGCCATTGCTTCTAGATCTCACACTGTGAACTTGAGAGCCTTGTCAATTTCTCGCAATTCATGTTGTGTCGATCATAACATTCGGTTGATTGACTAAGTTAATAAGTGCTTAGGGTTGAAATTCATAATGTATTTCAAAATGACTCTTCCCTGTGCAACTGTGCTGAGCTATATTGTAGCTATGCTGGATGTATGGGAGACTCGTGTCCCATGTTCTATGATGCTTGTGGTTGTATGTACAAAGCAATTGTACCACCATGCGATTGACAAACTTGGTCTATCCATATGTCCTAGGTCACATGGTTTAGGTTTGATTTCGAGTTCAACAAGGATGAAGTTCAATTCTAATTTGAATTTTCTGATGAGGTTTGAATAAGATTCACCAATAGATTTGTCTATATATATATTTTTCCTAAATATAAATATTTTGTTTTATAATATACAATAAATATATAATATATGAAAAACATTACAATATCATAAATTAACATATTATATATAATCTATATTTATTATATATACCCTAAAAGCTTTAAAATATACCTCAAGTAATTCTAATTGACCAAAAATGGAGGGAAAAAAATGACGCAAAAATATACAGAAGAAAAACTAAGGACAAGGGGAAATACACCTACGTATAACATTAACGATGGGGAAATAGGAGTGTGAATACGAATATCGCCATCATATACATCAATCGCATATTTATCCCCTCCAAATTGTGATTTAGGGTGGTTGAATTCTGGGCTCTCACTGTTTGTAGATCTTCATATTGCAACCAAGGTGGGGATAGCCATCCTGAGCATGCTTTTACATTGGCTTGAACATCAAATGCATGCACTGTCCCAACTACACACCCATACAGAAGGGAATACACGTCGGCACACAAGGGAATACACACTCTTACATAAGGGAATACATGCCTGCACATAAGGGAATACACTGTCGAAGACTCAAAAATACATGCCGGAACATAAGGGAATACTTGCCAGTGTAGTCACTGTTCACAGAGCAGCAACCATCTACCATTGCTGTTGAGAACGAAAAGTATGCATTGAAATTCACAGCTCTATGAAAGGTGAGGGCATTTCCTCTTCATATTTTTAGATCATTCGGAAAAAAAGAATAAAACCAGTTAAAAGCCACACTGTATGAGGTGCTGACGAAGTTCATTGTTTGAAACCCAATGAATTTAACTTTTTTCTTGAGGTTCGCTGAATTTCGAAACTCAAGGTTTGTTGAGCAGCTGTAGTTTTCTTGCAAGGGATGAGGATATCCATTTTTGAGAATCTGTTGACCACTAACAGGATTGCATCATGCTGGTGCTTGGTGGCAGGAATTCAGTAAAGTAGTCCATAGAGATAGGCTCCCATGGTTGATATGGAATAGGCAAAGGCATGTGCAAACCTTGTTGTCAGTTTGGTGGTTTTGTGAGGGCACAAACCACACACAACTTGATGTATCTGTTGGCATCCAACTTGAGTGAAGGCCAACAGAAATACTTCTGCAGTACTGCAAGAGTCTTAGCTACTCCAAAATGGCTTGCTGTTTTTCGATTGTTTTGTTCACTATGGATGCTCAGTCTCTAGCTGCAGTTGCATACTATGGTTTTATTTCAGTTTTAGTAGTGCTGAGGAAGAGGATATGAACTCCATTGTATATATCCTTCTGTTGCTTATTTTACTGATGTAAATATTTTTCTGTAACTATGGTGTATCTTCAAAAAAATTTGATTGGGATGGTTGTCTGTCTAAACTATGCCTTTATTGTTTTCTGAGTTAAGTCAATCTCTATAGCAAAACAAAGACTTGTTGCTGAGCACCTGTTGAATTGCTTCCATTCTTCAATGCATTTCAAGGATGATCTCATCTATACTTCAGGTTACATTAGATTGCGGCTATCTTGCAGCTTGAGATTTCCTCTGGCTCAGCTCCATGCTTGTTCTCACCAGGTACACATGGAAACATGTCATCATCTTCAAAAGGAACATATATCTGTAAATTGTGTTTGCAGGAACCTGAATTTGAGGAGCATTTCATTTTCAGATGCCCCATTTATTATGAGAAGCTATTATCATTGGCTGTTCAGACTCTCACGTATCCTTGAGGACTTTTGTACAGTATAAGAAATATCTCTAGCATTGTTCCTTTGTGAGATGCTCCACGTTTAGCAGACTATTCTCAGTGATGGATATTCCACTATTGCTAGTTACAGACTCATTACATCATATTTTCAACCTGCTACAGCTTGCTTTCACACCAAGTTGTAAAGTCCTACTCCACTCATGCTACAAGTGTAACTACAGAAGATGCTTGCCATTGTCACCTCAGCAATGATCTTTCCACATTTTAGACCTGCTTCAAAGGACAAGGGAAGCTTCCCTAAAGGTTTATAGATTAAGGTAGAAGGAATGAGTTTTAGGATCTCAAACTTTTCTAAGGATAGAGGAGTGTTCGCATTTAAGTTAAAACCCCAAGTGAGTGCTCGATCTAGATATGATAAGATAATTTTTTTAATGTCTAACAAATGACCACAAAAGTAGGTCAATGGCACTGTTAGGTACCAAGTGAATCAATCGAATAAATACTTATCAGAAATAAAGATTTGCTCATGCATAAAATGAAAGATCATCCATGGATATAAAACTACTCATGAAATTTAAATCAGCAATGAATCAAAATGTTGCAACAACAAATTTCACATTTAAACATGTTGACTTATTGCCCCAAATCATCCACAATTGACATTATCCAATGATGTCAAGGTTATGCTTATTAGTTTATGAGTGGTTATTTGAATGAGGCCCTCTTGGAGAGAGTAAAGTCTCTGCAAAAGAGTGTCACCCAGTTTATTAAGAGTCCAACTAAGTTCTAGTGATTAAAATCACTTCAACACAGATGGCATTAGATCTTTAATTAAATCTTATCTTCACAAACTTAATTGGTTAAATGTCTTGCCATATAAATTCATGAGCATGTAAATATAAGAGGGAGTACTGAAAAATAAAATTAATAAATCACTTGCACAGATTTAATAACTTTCATAATGTAAATGATTAAAGGATTGTGTTGTCAGAATTCTAAAGCCTTGATGGCAACAAGAATTCCATAAACAAGCTAAGGATCTAGGCACACAATTACCCTCACAGAGAATTGCAAAGAATTAGCATTAAAAAAGAAGACGAATAATGAATACTCATGAAGAATGAAGCTATCATTAAAGAATGATTGATTGATGATTGATGATATTATTACATAGGTAATGCATCCTTATAAAGGAGAATAGAAATGCCAAAGAAGCAACTCAAGCTAGCTCACAAGGCAGGCTTACTAAAACAGAAAAAATCCCTCGGGTGTATAAAGCACTTTCCAATCCAGTCAAGGAGAGCTCGAATTAGCTAGGTGAGATAGGCTAGCTAATGAGTGATGGAAAGTCAACTAAATCATGCCAAAAAGGAGAGAAAAGGAGGGAGGATGAGTTGGGGAAAAAATAGGCAGTTTCCATGTGACTAGCTTTTACCCTTTCCACTTTAAAACTGCAAAAACAGTCTAAAACTGAGAAAGGCAGGAAATGCACAGTTACTAATTTGGGCAGTCAATAGAGTTGGCAGAATCTTATTTAAAATCAGTATAAGGCACTCCTGGGTGTAAACATGGCAATTGTTGACCAGAATTGCAAGTGGAGGCCAACTACTTAGTCTAGAACCTAGGAAATCAATCATGAAGATTAATAAACTATATCCTAAGTATGGGAATGGGTTTTTGAGTATTCTAACACCCCCCTTTAAGTCTGACTTATGTGAAATATCAGAAATATATTCATTGGACCCAACAACAAGGCTATGGTCACCCTTTACAATTTATCTTGTCCAGAGATTTGAGGAAAGAGGCAAAACCATAGAGGGAAAATCCTCCCTCAAGAAAAGGACATGAAAGGTAAACCAAAAATGTTGAACTGCTGTGGCTCCAAACTCAAGTTGAGATGATGCTTGATCAAATGTCTGGAGGTATCTTCTTCTTAGGAAGAAGAGAAATCTGCTCAACTAGATCAGGAACATAAACAACCGCAGGATGGAAACTGGGACCATGTAGAACAATTGAGATCCACTGATATAAGAGCAAAGGTGGCTGCTCAATATACTTGAAAATCAGATTGATATCAGGTCCAAACGAGACTTGTGATACTTGAGCCAACAACTTTGAACTATGTAAAGTGAAATCAGTGTTAGAAAGTGGAAACAAGGAAGGTCTTCTATCATTGCATGTGTCATTGCATGCTAGAAGACATAGAGCAAGAATCCAAATGTATTAATGTGATTTTCCTAAGTTTAGACTTAGGAAAGTACATTAAGTGATCTAGTTATTAATTGACTTAATGGAGTCACTTTTATAAAGTGAAAAGTGAAAATAATTTAAGTGATGGCTCATCTAATCTTGGCCATTGATCTCACCGGAGGATCTCATCCATTGATCCATAGTGAGGGTTAGGGTTTTCGCTTGGCCATCGAGTTAAAAGAAGATTTGGTGGAGATGACACATACACAGAGGCAGACAGAGAAGTTGGAGGAAGAAGCTTGCAAAGAAGACAGAAGAGCACTCACCTGGAGGATTCGTCGACTGATCAGGTAGAGCATAGAGCCGCACGAGATCGCCGAGAGAGAGAGGTTGTACACATCAGGGAGGCCGTACATCAGTCCTATGGTTTTTGTACAGCTGACGTAGGATCGTATGGATCTGTACTGTTGATGTAGAGGGCCGTACTATTGACGCAGAGGGCCATAGAATTGACGTAGGAGACTGTACAACTGCACAGGGAGGACGTATTGATTGCTAAGTTTGCTCAGTGACTCGCAGAGGTTCTATTTTGCTGGGTTGGGTGAATTCATCTGCTCGATTGTAATTGTTCCATATCTTCATAATAAATTTTTTTATTTGATAGTTGCATCGGTTTTCCCATCTTGGGTTTTATTCGGGGGTTTCCATAACAAAAAATATTGTGTCTATATTGATGTGATTATTGTTATATGTTTCTTAGTATTTATTTTCCGCTGCATTACTAGTAAAGAAACTCTCGTGGTTATCAATAAAAATTAAAATATACTGTGTAGCTCAAGTTTGAGTTTTAACGAAATTTACATGGTATTAGAGCTTTGTTGAGCTAAATCTAAGAAACTGCAGCACTATTGATAGATCGGGGGCAGACCTATTGAAGACACAAACCTAGAGTTCAGATCTAGCATTTGAAAGGTATACTTCACTGTGGCCGTACAGTTGAGAGTTGAGGATAGACTCCAAGGGGCTTAGAACTTTCCCACTTGAAAAGAAAGGATCATGAGGATCCTGGATGTCAGTGATGCTGAGGAGTGCATTGACTCCACGAAGGTTGCGCCCACACATCCAACAGAGTTGGCAAGGTGGAAGAAGTTAGATTCTAGAGCTATGTTAATCATCTTGGATGGGGTGAAGGACCACATAGTCCCTCACCTTTCTGAAAAGAAGACCGCAATGGAAGTGTGCAAGGCTTTGGAAGGACTTTACCAGAGCAAGAACGAAAACCCAAAGATGGTGTTGTAGGAGAGGTTATGCAACACTAGGATGGCCAAGGGTGAAGGAGTGGTGCCTTATCTCCCAAGGATCACATAGATCAGAGACGAGCTTGGAGCAGTTGGCTCTAAGACTGAGGATGAGGAGCTAATTCAGATAGCTCTCAATGGCTTTTCTAAGCCATGGGACACCTTTGTAAAAGGTGTGGTGGCTAGGGAAAAACTCCCTAGGGAAAAACTCCCTGATTGGCAGAGATTGTGGGATGATTTTGTGCAGGAGGAGACCAATTTAGGTCAAGGTTCAGGTTCATCTAGCAGTGCCCCATAGATTGTGGACGAAGAAGCTCTAGCCCTAACAGGGAAGAGAAAGGTTAAGGCAAAGAAAAAGAAGGGTGGTAAGAAGAACATTGATATGTCGAAAGACAAATTTTTTTTCTGCCACAAGCAAGGACACTTTGCTCCTAGTGCCCAGACAGGAAGAAGAAGAACAATACCCAGATGGCAGGTTTTTCAGAGGTGGAGGAGTTCAACAAAAACTTTGATGAAGACTTTTGTTTGATAGCTTGCATGGAAAGCACCACAAGCAACAACGTTTAGTATGTCGACATGGAGCATCTTGTCATTTGACAGGACAAAAATGGTTCCTTAAGAGCTTGCAGGAGGGTGTATTAAATCTCCACATTGAGATGGGCGATGATACGCAATATCATGTGCAGGGAGTTGGTACTGTTTCGTTTGTAGAGGGATTTTGGAAAACCCCTCAGTTTTGTTGACGTATTGTATATCTCGGGGTTGACCAAGAACCTCATCCGTTTCCACCTTAGAGGACAAGGGATTTCAGGTGAAGTTTCAAGATCATAAGGTGTATATCAGGCCCAAGGGGTCAGATAGGAGTTTGGATTGGGTGATTGGGAATCGCAGTGGGAAGGTGTACAGAGTACACTTCGAGTCTGCAAAGGCTCTAGTCAGCAGTAGCAGCAGTCAGGGTGAGTTGTAGCATAGGAGGATGGCACAGTTACACCATGGAGCATCGAGGCATTTGAGATATGCAGTCACCGAAGTTCCTCAGGTACAGGAGGAGAAGCCCAACCATTGCAAGAGTTGTGCGTTGGAGAAGAACATCAAGAAGCCTTTCCCACAGAGTGAGCACAAGTCTAAGGAAACCTTAGACCCAGTGCATTCGAATGTTTGCATACCCATGAGTGTCCAATCGTTCAATGGCTATAGTTATTGTGTCACTTTCATTGATGACTATTCTAGGAAGACCTCAATTTATTTCCCGAAGGCCAAGTCAGAGGTCTTTGAGCGGTTTCGGGAGTTCAAGACTCTTGTAGAGAACTAGACAGGAAGGGAGATTTGAGTATTGAGGACAGACAACGGCAGTGAGTATACCTCCAATGAGTTCTTGGAGTATTGTTCATCGGAGGGGATCAAGAAGGAGTACTCTGTTCCTCATACCCTGCAGCAGAAAGAAAGAACAGGACATTGGTAGGAGCAGTCAAGGCCATGCTATTTGATTAGGGATTGCCACTATTCCTCTGGGATGAGGCATACATGACCGCAGTTTACATTCAAAACAGGTGTGCCCACTCAACTTTGGGGAGGAAGACACCCGATGAGGTCTTCACAGGCACTAGACCATATGTGAGCCACTTATATTTGGGAGTGTTTGTTATTGTTACATTCATGTTGACACTAAGAAGAAGTTGGACCCTTCTGGAGAGAAGG
This sequence comes from Pseudotsuga menziesii, assembly GCA_001517045.1. Classification (NCBI taxonomy): domain Eukaryota; kingdom Viridiplantae; phylum Streptophyta; class Pinopsida; order Pinales; family Pinaceae; genus Pseudotsuga; species Pseudotsuga menziesii. The sequence continues at coordinate 31,149 of LPNX011153903.1, read as the reverse complement.
GGTTACTTGTTGGTTATAGCGAGACCTCGAAGGCATACAAAGTATATATTCCTGCTCGCAAGAGGATCATTGTGAGCAAGGATGTCCAATTTGATGAGGACAGAGCCTTGCAGAGATCTATGGACTTACCAACACAGGAGCAAGCGACACAGGATTCGGGGGTCAAGTTGGAGGAGCCACAGGTACACACATAGAGCATAGGTTCGGATAGTCAGAGGGAGTCAGGTGGACAGGATCCTTTGGTCATAGACTTGGAGGATGAGCCGCAGCAGGAGGAGGAAATCCAACAACCGTAGCAGATAGACACTAGTCCACAACCTAAGTGGTTTAGGTCCTGTTGTCCGCCGATTGCACACGAGCAACATAAATCAATTGAAAGCTGTCTCCTCACTTGAGAAAGTGGGAGAGGTGTGACCTTGGGGGCAAGCACAGAGCTAGGTACTGTCACCTACTCCTAGCTCCTCCGTTTAGGCTGACTCCTAAGGAAGCCAAGGGGGGTAGTCCCTAACAAAGAGTTTGCTATGGCTCAATGTTTAAGTTAAGTTTTGGATGTTTTGGATGCGGATGGGTGTTGTTTAGGAGTTATTGTGATTTGACATGATTTAATATTAAGGGGATGATGATTAATCAAAGCAATCCACGTTGCTAACAAGAGATCACACAGATAAACAAAGATTCTAGACTTTTAATTAAGCATTCAAATATAATCAATTGAAATGAACCATAGACAGTTGATCAAGATAGAAAATTAATCAAATATAACAAAGGACTAGTGCCTTATGGAGTCAAATAAGTGCGTGAAATAAATTCTAGGAATTAAGCTAGTGAGTATTAGGTTTTGCAAGTGTTCTTGGTAGATTTTAAGAGTTTTTAATGGTGGTCTTGCTTACGGTAGCTGGATGTCCTAACCGGAAATACCTTCAATGGCTCCGTTCGAAGACATGACGGACCTGTCTGGGATCACAGGTAAGTGTTCAATAACTTAACTACCTGTGCCCAGATTGGGTATCCCAACGCCCACACTTGGAATTTGCCCACATGCATCGGTATTTAAACGAAACAACGTCGGT
>LPNX011153903.1:0-28336 GCA_001517045.1 Pseudotsuga menziesii | reverse complement strand
ATTTGGATTTTCTCCAAAATAATCATTTTTATTAATTAATCAATATTTTCCCCAAAACTGACTTTTTTGAGAAAATATGAGTTATGTGGCCGAATGATGATCCGAAAGTTGGATCCGGCTGGCTGGCTGATCAAGAATGATTTTTGGCTTAAGGTTAGAGCCTTCAATCACTGAATTCGGGTTCCGGATGACTAACTTATTACAAATTGAATTTTTCCATTTAAATTATGGAAAAATTTAATTAAAAAACTTAGGAAAAATTAAAAAATTAAAAAATTAAAAATAAAATTTTTGACTCGTCCAGTAAAATTTTTTCGGAATTTTTTTTGAGGGTCCTAGTGACTTAGGACATGACCATGCTCTATTCGAATAATGCCTAGTAGGTTTATATATACTCAGTTGGGTTCTAATAACCCCCTAAGGCCCAGAATTCAAAACCTGACATTCCGGCTTTGGAGGAAGCGGGAGAAAACCTCGTCAATTATACTCGGCTATGGGCAAAGCATAATTGTTAAGGGCAAAAAACTCCCTGGAATACCTTAGTTGAGATTCTACGTCTCAGGAGACTGAACCACTCAAAAATACTCTACTAGCACATTTTATTACAAACCCCGCGGGGCCATGGTCAAAATTATTCAAATGAAAAATTGGCTAGCCAATATTTGTTAGACATGAAGACGGATCAACTGATACACTGAAATCAGACATTGAACATGTCTGTCAACTGGCGGCTCCTCAGGTAACCCAACTATGGTACAAAAAGTTGGATAACATTTGGCTCCAACTGCGGGACGTGTGCTCGATCTAGTCTCTTATGCAAGGAGAGCATACGAGAACAACAGAATCTCTGGCTTCCATATCCTGTAAAAACATCTCAACTTGACAAGAAAAACCTTAGTATTGCAAGTTTTATGAAAAAGAGCCAATGATCCAAAAGTTGTTTTATTCAAAGGAATGACAAAACCTCACTGAAAAATTTATTTATTCCCAAGTATAGAAAGAAAATGCTAAAGTAAACGCTCACTTTAAGGAGCCTATTTTCCTACTTCAAGCATGAAAATAAAAACGGTTATGTGTAATCATAAATCCAATGTAACCACCTAAGCATTTTATTAATGTAAAAAGGTTTTTCCTTGTCTTTGGTTAGCAGCCAAAACAATAATATTTTATTCAAAAAATGCAAACCTACATGATGATCCAGGATGGGCGGGCTGGATAGAAAATCATAGGCATGAATAATGTCCTCAAACTTCTTCCCAAACTGGTAGGTGCTTGCGTAGGATGCTTCTATCCATGACTGGATAGCGCTGATATACAAATCGGGATGATGAGGCAGGTTGATCACTCCATCACGCTGATCATCAAGGCTTATCAAATGATAACTCGTTGTATAAGCCCCAAGCTGCTCCAAAACATAAGGAAAATCTATATGTGAAGACGACGGCCGAGAAAAAACTTCAACTAGTTGCACCCCATCTGATTCTTTACTATATTGCTTCTCCAAGTCCTCATTACAGATACTCAAATATAACTCTGACTGATCATAGAAAAACTCCGATTGCTCTTCTTTACAACTTTCATGAGTTCCAGAATAACAACTCCCCTCGCTGGACGCATCATAGATGAGATTCTCAAAAATATTTTCAAAAGTATCATAGGTTGGATTTTCAATATAAGTCCAATAGTCATCATCGCCATCTATGTCGGATATGAGAGATGCCTCATCACTGGTATCAAGTCCCTAGCTACACTCCTCATTCTGCTCAAAACAATCTTCTTCAAAAAGTTGGGTTTCAAAGATATCACAGGTGACCCAACTTTCCAAATACTTGTCATCCGGTAGAGAGCATGGAGGACTCTCATCACATGAAACTTTTAAGATTTGATTTTCCATTAAAGTCTCGTAGTTATCATCCATCTCAGATGTAAGGGATTCTTCCTCACTTGTATCACATCTCTGGCTATATCCCTCCTCATGATCATAGTCATCTTCTTCAGAAAAAAGGTCACAAGGTAGTAAACCTTCCAAACTATCATCATTATGCTCATTTGTAGGATTAGTACCAAAGTTTTTAGTGAGGTTATCCAATTGTTGACCATAATCTTCAACTTGACATAGGGTTTCTGTGGTGACAGGATGAAGTTGTCCAACTGTGTTAATGTACTCAGGCTCTCTTGAATATAGTTTTGCCTCTCTCCAACTTTCTCCGGAAATATCATGCATGTCATCAATATAGTTTATGTACTCAGGCTCGCTTGATGATGCTTTAGGACCACAACCCTCTGGAAAACCATGCTCCTGAACATAGCATGCATAATAACAAGAAGATTCTTCATGAAGGTCTTCACATGCCCTACAAAATGGCGTGTAAGTTTCAACCATGTTAGCAGCCTCTAGCTGATGAGGAGGCCTCTGCTCATGGTTGGGAGGCTTACTTTGCCAATTTACTTTTGGAGGAAATGTTCTTGGGACAGGTTGTGATTGTGCTCTTTCCATACTAATGACCTTGTTCTGCATCTCTTTCATTTGAGCTAGATGTTTATCTTCCATTCTTCCAAGTCTTTCCTTCATTTCCATCATTTGTTTTCTGCAGGAATCCTCTTCTTTATGCTCATTTGACTTTAACAGAGTGGAGGACTTTGAATAACCGGGAAGGTTGAATTCACCTGAAGACTGCATATTTCTGTCTATTTTGACTGCCATTTCTTGTGCGTTTAGAAGAGTAGTGGGTTCTTTATCCCTGATCCGATATTGCATCTTCCCACTAAGTGCTTCAATGTAATAAAGCAAGATAGATGGTGCAGGTGGTTTGTAAATGGCAGGAATGGCATTGGATAGTTCTGTGAATCTTTGGTTGAACTCATCCATAGTCTCGTTCTCCTTCTTCTTTATGTTTGTTAAAGAAGCTAGTTGATGCCTAGGCTCCTTCTTTTCACCAAACCTATTAGTGAAGGCAGTCTTGAAAGCTTTAAGTGTAGCAAAGGAGTTGTCTGGTAAATTTATGTACCAGTCAACAACCCTTCCATCCAAAGATAGAGCAAATAACTTCATGTAGACATCATCATGTTGGCTTACAGGATCACTGACATAGGCATTGATGCATCTAGAAAAGTTCCTGAGGTGCATGGCGGAAGTTGTGGCATTAGTGCCGACATACATCGGGAGTTTCTCGATAGCTTTGTCTGGAAGACGATGGGGTTGACCTGCTATCTGAGAAAAGTCGAGTTGAGTAAAATACTCACCCGTTATGTCGGAAACACTAGTGTTAATGTTTTCTTGAGAATTGGTTTCTAGAAATAAACTATGGATGTCCGACAAAGACTGAGATCCAAGATCTTCAAGGATCCTACGAGAAGCAAGTTTATTTAGCCTCCTCCTATAAACCTTTTCAGGCTTAGGGATAAAACTAAGTAAACCTTCAGAGTTTCTCTTGGTTGAATACCTTGGTAAAATTAAAGATAGTGGAGTCACTAGATGGATTTCAAGTCTAAGATCAATGAGGTGATTAAACTAAAAATCTATCAAAAAGGTAAAAACTAGAAAAAACTAAGGTCGTCCAGGAACAAAAAATTTGTCCTCGGCAACGACTCCAAAAGATGTTGTTCGTCGATTGCACACCAGTAGCAGAAATCAATTGAAAGCTGTCTCCTCACTTGAGAAAGTGGGAGAGGTGTGACCTTGGGGGCAAGCATAGAGCTAGGTACTGTCACCTACTCCTAGCTCCTCTGTTTAGGCTAACTCCTAACGAACCCAAGGGGGGTAGTCCCTAACAAAGAGTTTGCTATGGCTCAATGTTTAAGTTAAGTTTTGGATGTTTTGGATGCAGATGGGTGTTGTTTAGGAGTTATTGTGATTTAACATGATTTAATTTAAAGGGGATGATGATTAATCAAAGCAATCCACGTTGCTAACAAGAGATCACACAGATAAGCAAAGATTCCATATTTTTAATTAAGCATTCAAATATAATCAATTGAAATGAACCATAGACAATTGATCAAGATAGAAAATTAATCAATTATAACAAAGGACCAATGCCTTATGGAGTCAAATAAGCGCATGAAATAAAGTCTAGGAATTAAGTTAGTGAGTATTAGGTTTTGCAAGTGCTCTTGGTAGATTTTAAGAGTTTTTAATAGTGGTCTTGCTTACGGTAGCTGGATGTCCTAACCGGAAATACCTTCAGTGGTTCCGTTCGAAGACATGACGGACCTGTCTGGGATCACAGGTAAGTGTTCAATAACTTAACTACCTGTGCCCAGATTGGGTATCCCGGCGCCCACACTTGGAATTTGCCCACATGCCTCGGTATTTAAACGAAACAACGCCGATGCGTTGGTTATGGGGGAAAAGTTTTAATTAAGTTACTCTTTTAGGGTTTAAAGATCCAGTGCCGTTTCTGGGTATTCCGATCAGAGATCGGTCAGAGCATACTCCGGCAAGGAGGGAAGAGAGTTAATTAATTAAAGGGGTGTGTGTGTTGAAGATTTTATTAAGTTAATTAATTAGACTCTCCGACAGAGAGCGCTCTTGACCTTGTCTTATGACGAAGGTTCAAGAGTCTTATCTAATCTAGATGAGAGTAATGCAAGGATAATGCAAATACTAAGATGCTCCCCGATAGAGAGTGCTCTTGACTTGTGTTTCTGCAAGTTCAAGAGTCTTATTTAAGAGCTAATTGATTAAACAAATGTGAACAAGAAGCTAAGATGAGTTATTAAACTCTCCGACAGAGAGTACTCTTGATCCACCTTATGGTGTGATTCAAGAGATTTAAGCAGTTGATTTACTTAATTAATGAATTAGATGTGATGGGTTAACAATTATTCTTAGAATAAGATGCAAATAATGATGAAGACAAACAAATCTAACCTAAGCATACATAAGTAAACACAACACAAGCCTCCCCAAATGGGGGAGGACGAGAGTGGGGATTTAAAAACCCCACTCAAACAAAAGTACTTTATTGAAATTATTACAAATTGCCTTTAGGAATTTAATCCTTGAAAGGGCTTTTCAAATAAAAGCATACAACTCTACTATCATTAAAATTTGCGTAAAAAAAAAAGGAGAGTGCTTTTACTTTTACTTGAAGATCCTTGTGAAACCTGTGAAAAGGGAAAAGAGAAGAAGTTTGAATGAGAGCCAAAAGAGCAAAGAAAAAGAGGGCTGAAACAAAAGAAGATGAGGAAAAGAAGGCAAGAAAACAAAGAGAAGGTCAAAATCAAAGAAAGGGAGGGATAGGGCAGCCAACTATGAAGCTAAAGAAGGACAAAAATTGAAGAAAACGGGGCAGCGAAAGAGAAAACGAATGGCTGTCATAAAAAATACAAAACAAGGCAGCGAACAAAAAGTGGAAGAAAAGGCCAATAATAAGGTTGAAGAAGGCCCAAAAACTAGGGCAAAAAGAGGCAAAAAGGGAAGGAAGACTAGGGCACACTAGGGCTGTCCAAAATGAAGAAAATGGATGGTAAAAGAGAGAAAAAACGGGGCAGCGATGAAGAAAAAGTGAGAAAAGGAAAACAAGTCAAGGAGGAAAGGGGCTAGCAAGCAAAAAAACAAAAGAAGTCAAGGAGCAAAGGGAGAACTAGAGGAAGGAAGTTCGGTAACCAAGAAAGTATTTAAATTTATGGATGGAACCCAAGAGAGAGAGTTAGACTCCCAATTTTTTTTTTGTATTTTGAAGAAGAAGATCTCTGTAGGTCCTGAAATGAAAGTGTTAGCTCAAAAGGGTTGCTTGAAGCTTGGGATAGAAGCAGCTGAGCTCACACCATTCTTCAACCTGTGAAGCCTGAAAACACACTACAACTTAACACAAAACGTGAGATCAAAATATATGCTAGTATGCTAAGAAAATTGAATTATGATCAACATTACGTATATACTGATTACTCATGTCCATCAAAATTACTAATCCCCAAAACTGATTTTTTTGAGAAAATATGAGTTATGTGGCCGAATGATGATCTGAAAGTTGGATTCGGTTGGCTGGTTGATCAAGAATGATTTTTGGCTTAAGGTTAGAGCCTTCAATCACTGAATTTGGGTTCCGGATGACTAACTTATTACAAATTGAATTTTTCCATTTAAATTATGGAAAAATTTAATTAAAAAACTTAGGAAAAATTAAAAAATTAAAAAATAAAAAATAAAAATTTTGACGCGTCCGGTAAAATATTTTTGGATTTTTTTTGAGGGTCCTAGTGACTTAGGACATGACCATGCTCTATTCTAATAATGTCTAGTAGGTTTATATATACTTAGTTGGGCTTTAATAACCCCCCAAGGCTCAGAATTCAAAATCGGGCATTCCAGCTTTGGAGGAAGCGGGAGAAAACCTCGTCAATTATACTTGGCTATAGGCAAAGCATAATTGTCAAGGGAAAAGAACTCCCTGGAATACCTTAGTTGAGATTCTACGTCTCAGGAGATCGAACCACTCAAAAATACCATACTAGCACATTTTATTACAAACCCCGCAGGGCCATGGTCAAAATTATTCAAATGAAAAACTGGCTAGCCAATATTTGCTAGACATGAAGACGAATCAACTGATACACTGAAATCAGACATTGAACATGTCTGTCAACCGACGGCTCCTCAGGTAACCCAACTATGGTACAAAAAGTTGGATAACAGGTCCATAGTTCAAGATTCCAGGAAGGTGAGTCTTCCACAGAGCTCCATGAGGCGGAGCAAACCACCAGAGAGACTTAGCTATATGGCATTGATGACGAAGCTGATTAATTTCGAACCTTTTAGTTTTGAGGAGGTTGCACAACATGATGTGTGGAAGGAGGCTATGGTTGAGGAGTATGGCTCCATCATGAAGAACCGGGTATGGGAGTTTGTGTCGAGGCTAGAGGGAAAATAGGTGGTGGGATCTAGATGGATCTACAAGGTGAAGCATGCAACAGACGAAAGCATGGAGAAGTACAAGGCGTGCTTCGTGGCAAAGGGGTTTTCACAGAAGGGAGGTATTGACTATGAAGAGACCTTTGCCCCTGTTGAGAGATATTCTTCTATTTGGACTATTATCTCATTAGCAGCAGAGATGGGTTGGCCTATTCATTAGATGGACGTCAAGATTGCCTTCCTCAATGGAGTTATACAGGAGGAGGTTTTCATTGAGCAGCCCGAGGGGTTCGATGTGGAGAACAGGGAGTCGTATGTATGCAGGTTGCAGAGAGCTCTTTATGGGCTCAAGCAGGCACCTCAGGCATGGTACTCGAGGATAGACAACTATCAATGGGAGATGGGATTCCAGTGGAGTGAGGCAAACCACAACCTGTACTTCTTGTTAGGTGAGGTACCTCTCATACTGGTATTGTATGTAGATGATCTCTTTCTTATAGGAGATGACAGGCTGATTGATGACTGCAAGTCTAACCTGTCAGTTGAGTTTGATATGAAAGACCTTGGGTTGAAACTTGATGCATTACTTCCTAGGCTTGGAGGTTTGGCTGAGAGATGGGTGCTTCTTCATTGGACAGGGAAGCATGCAATGGAGATCTTGAAGAGATTCATGATGGTGGATTGCAAGCCCATGGCTATCCCTCTAGTTTCCAATTGGAGGAACATTGATGCATCGGGGTTAGATGGGTTTGATCCTACATTGTATCGCCAACTTATCGGATCGCTCACGTATCTGGTCAAACACGGCCAGACATTAGCTTTGTAGTCAACTCTTTGAGCCAGTTCATGGTGGACCCTTGAAGAGTGTTGCCAACTATTTTGTACAATAGTTGAACTTCCTATTGAGCCGCCAGTTATCGAGCATGATGAATGCTCATCTCCAGAGTTTAGAAGTTCAGTGTGTTCCAGAGTTAGCCAGTTTTTGGCCGAGCTTTTTATTTTTTGTAAGATACATGTTCATACCCGCTTGGGGAAAATGTAAAAAATGTCCTAGCATTTAATTTTTTATAAAACGCTCGGCTTCCCAGACTTGGGCATCAAGCCGACTAGCTCAGAGTGTTTTTTCCCTTGGTTATTATTGGCTGTTGAATAAACAACCAATAATTTATGAGTTTTTCACTCGCTTCTCCAACGCTGGGGTAGTTGTCTTGGTGTTTCGGCCTTGGGAGGTTATTAGAGCCTTCATGTCAGTGTTTTTTGTCATGCTAGGCATTTCGATTGAGTCGTATGAACATGTACTAGGTCCCCCTAGAGTTTCGTTGGATTCAGCGAAAAATAATTTTTTTCGTTTTTTTAAGCCATTTTTTAATGGTTTAAATAGAAAATTTCAAAATGTAATAAAGGAATGATCTGGTGTCCGTTTTTGGCATGGTTAGGCTCATTTTCAAGCCCGGAGTAGCGTCATTACCCTAGGGTCCACTTTCACTAAGTTTCAGCCGGCCGAAGCATCCTTAGCAGAGCATCAAAGTAGCATTTAAATGCTAAAAGTGAACATTTTGGCACTTGGTCAAAAAATTTAAAAAAGTCAAAGGTCATTATTTTATTGGTAAAGTGACATGGCATATGGTCCAAACAACTCATACGACCCACTTCATGTCACATGGCATATTAAACTTTGGGTTATAATGTTGATTTAACTAAAAAGAGAAATCGTGAGCATTGGCATGGAGTTCACGCTAGCGTGGAGTATGTGGTGGTGATGAGTGGGATATTAATGAATCCATCCACTTAGTAAGTTATAATTAAAACCATGGTATATAAATCCTAATTCAATGCATACGAGTGGTTTCCAAATAGGATGGTGACGTCAACCCAAGGTTAGAGCTCGCGCTATTGGAAAAGATGGAGCTCACGTTGATTGGAGGTGGGCCTTCCTTGTTTTTGTGCCACCTTAGGGCTAACTCCTTCAATTCACGTCAACCACAAAGATGGAGATTCACGCTGATTTGGAGGTGGGTGATTTCCTTGGTTTATGGCCACCACATGGCTCGGCTCCCCTCCAATCGCTAGTTTGCTGTCACTTCAACATATTCACGTCTACTTCAAGGGACTCGCGTGGATCTCTTTGACTTCACGTGTATGCATATGGCCACTCCATATTCCCTGGTGAAGTTTCCTATGTGAGAATGGGGGGCGCCTTGCCAAGGTGGAGGCCACCTCCCCATTCGCCATTAATTCAGCTCAAGATCAGAATCAATCAATGGGAGATGAACTCGCACTACATGCCACACTTGTCCATCAAACTGGGATTTCGACTTTAATGTCTGGGTTATTGGCTCTCTTCACAGCCAATTCGTTTTAGGTTTTAGGCTGTTAGTTTTTGTATAAAGAGAGGTGCTTTGCACTCTCTTCTTCATGGGATTTTTGGCATAGAAGCTCTGGAGAATTTTCATTGTAACATTTTGCTTAAGGTTTAATAAAGTTTATGACTTTGGAGGTCAATGCGGAAGCTTTTTTGTGGTCATGATTCACCTTATTAGGTGATACCTTTCTTTACACCCTGCTCTCTTGATTCTTAAGCATTTGGTTATATTATTGTTGAAGGCTAACAATATAGCACTATATTTTATAACCCATGCTTTTCTCTTGAAGTTGTGTTGTTTTCAGGTGTTGTCCGGTATACAGGGGCTCTTTCATGGTTGACATTCATTCTGCAGGTTCCACAAGAAGTCATTCTCTTTCAGGAAGATCGAGAAGCACAAGTTCTTTGCCTCATCCATCATCAAACAAAAGAAATCTTTTCGGTCACTTTTCCAGGTTCTATCTAAGTTTTTCTTCTCTCCATTCTTTCAATGTATCTCATGTTGGTTTTGACCTGAGAAAGTGGCTTGGGATTTGATTCCAAGTGCCACATTATTTTGTGGCCACTTCTCTTTCCCCACTAGCATCTTTGTCTACATCCAGCTAGTCTGGACGGTTTCGGGACTAGTGCTTCTAGTGGTCACCTTGTTCGGAGGTTGATCCCACCTTTTGTTTGTTATTGAGTGATTTCTTCCCCTTCTTCTAGGTTGGATTTGGCCTCCTTCCACCTTGTTGTGTTCCTTTTCTTCTTACTTTTCTTCGCTGCCCTATTTTTGCATTTTTATGACAGCCCATCTTCTTCCTCTTTCGCTGCCCTGTTTTCACTATTTTTTGCAGCTCATTGGTCATCTAGTTCGCTGCCCTATTCTTCCATTCTCTTGTCTTTAATTTCCTGTTTTTCTTCCTCCCTTCTTCTCCTTTTCCCTTTGTTTCAGCCTTCTTTTGCCTTGTTCTTTTGCTCTTTTCCATCATCTTCTTTTTCCCTTCTTGCAAGTTCGAAGAAAGGGTTTGAATAAAAAGTAAATCACTCTCCTTTTTACATAAGGTTCAATAATAAAAAAGTTTCATGCTTTCCTTCAAAAGTCCTTTCAAAGGTTGAATTCCTAAAGGCAAGTTGTAAAATCTTAATAAAAATATCTTTGTTTGAGTGGGGTTTTTAAGTCCCCACCCTTAGCCTCCCCCATTTGGGGAGGTTTGTGGTGTTTTCATCTTCTTATGTGCTTAGATTAGATGTGCTCTTGTTTATAATACTTGCATCATATCTCTTAGAATACTAATTGTTAGATTAGCACATTTGATTCATTGAATAAGTTGATTACTTTATCTTTTAAGTTTGTATCTTTCATAAGTAAATCAACTGTTTAAGGTAGAAATCTCTTGAATCTCACCATAAGGTGGATCAAGAGTGCTCTCTGTCGGAGAGTTTAATTAACTATTTTCATCTTACTTTCATGCATCATATTGTTAATTAAGTTAATCAATAAGTAAGACTCTTGAACTTGTAGAAACACAAGTCAAGAGCACTCTCTATCGGAGAGCATCATTAGTTTTTGCACACCCTTGCATTAGACATCTAGATTAGATAAGACTCTTGAACCTTTGTCATAAGACAAGGTCAAGAGCGCTCTCTGTCGGAGAGTTTAATTAATTGACTTAATAAAATCTGTCAACTCACATTCCCTCTAATTAATTTATTTTGTTGATATCCTTCACCTAGTATGCTCTGCCGACTTTCGAGTTGGGCTCGTACTCAGAACGGTGAACGGACTTGCTAAGACCGCAATAACAACATAATTAAAAATTTTACCCCATAACCAACGCACCGGCGTTGTCTCGATTAAATACTCAGGTAGTGGGCAAATTTCAAGTGTGGACGCCGAGCAACCCAATCTGGACACTCGTTGGTTAAGTTATTGAACACCTAGCTTGTGATTCCAAACAGGTCCATCATGTCTTCGAACGGAGCCACTGAAAGTATTTCCGGTTAGGATTCCCAGAAACCTTAAAGCAAGATCACCATTAAAATCCTTAAAACTTACCAAGAGCACTCGCACAATCTAACATTCATTGGTTGAATTCCAGACTTGTGTTTATTTCTCTAGCGCATTTCAGTTTCATTGACTCCATAAGGCATTGGTCCTTGTTTTGTTTTGCATAATTATATGATCAGTTGTCTATGGCTTAATATAATTGTTATCACTGAATGCTAATTGATGTCTAGAATTTAATTTCATCTTCGAATCTCTTGTTGCAACGTGGATTGCCTTTTTGATCTTGTGTCACATTAATAATTCTAAAACACCTTCTAATCATAATAACTCCTAAAAAACACCCATCCGCATTCGCAACCTTTAAGAACACTTTAACAACTTAAGAGCTGTAGAAAACTCTTTTGTAGGGACTACCCCCCTTGGCTTCGTTAGGAGTTAGCCTAAACGGAGGAGCTAGGAGTAGGTGACAGTACCTAGCTCTGTGCTTGCTCCCAAGGTCACACCTCTCCCACTTTCCTAAGTGAGGAGACAACTTTCAATTGATTTTTGCTGCTGGTGTGCAATTGGCGGACAATAAAGAGTACATTGGACAGCTGCAAAGCACGTACTTTGCTACATCAGAGGTACAATGGAGTATGGGTTGGTTTATGAGCGTAGTGGGAGTGTACAGTTAGCAGGCTTCACAGATGTTGACTATGTAGGATGTGTAGAAGACCAGAAGAGCATTCAGGTTGCTGCTTCAGCATTGGGTCAGGGGTTGTCTCTTGGTTTAGCAGGAAGCAAAAGTTAGTTGCATTGAGCTCGACAGAGGTTGAGGACATGGCAGCCAATTTGGCTGCTCGTGAGAGAATGTGGCTGAGGAAGTTGCTTTCAGGGTTATTCGAGTGTGAGCTAGAGACTACAATGGTTCATTGTGACAATCAGAGTGGCATCATGCTATCTGAAAATCCAGTGTTCCATGACCGGAGCAAACACATTGATATCCGGTATCACTTCCTGAGAGACTGTGTACAGAAAGGAACCATTTGGTTGGAGTACATTTAGATAGATGAGCAGGTGGCAGACATTTTCACCAAGGCACTTTGCAGATAGTTTTGTGAAGTTCAGAGACAAGTTGGGGTTGCTATTGAATCCCTTCCTCGTTGAGGAGTGTTAGAAAGTGGCAACAAGGAAGGTCTTCTATCATTGCATGTGTCCTTGCATGCTAGAAGACATAAAGCAAGAAGCCAAATCTATTAATTTGATTTTCCTAAGTTTAGTCTTAGGAAAGTACATTAAGTGATCTAATTATTAATTGACTTAATGGAGTCACTTTAATAAAGTGAAAAGTTCAAATAATTTAAGTGATGGCTAATCTAATCTTGGCCATTGATCTCACCGGAGGATCTCATCCATTGATCCATAGTGAGGGTTAGGGTTTTCACTTGGCCATTGAGTTAAAAGAAGATTTGGTGGAGAGGACACATACACAGAGACAGACAGGGAAGTTGGAGGAAGAAGTTTGCGGAGAAGACATAGGAGCACTCACATGGAGGATTCGCTGACAGATCATGCAGAGCACAGAGCCGTACGAGATCATAGAGAGAGAGAGGCTGTACACATCAAGAGGCCACACATCAACTGTATCGATTCCGTACAACTGACGCAGGATCGTACGAATCCATACTGTCAACGTAGAGTGTCGTATTGTTGACGCAGAGGGTCGTACAACTGACACATGAGACCGTACAACTGTGCAGGGAGGCTATACCGATTGCTGGGTTTGCTTAGCGATTTGCAGGGGTTCTATTTTTCCAGGTTGGGTGAATTCATCTGCTGGATTATAATTGTTCTATATCTTCATAATAAAATTTCTTATCTGACTGTTAAACTGGTTTTCCCATCTTGGGTTTTATCAAGGGGTTTCCATACCCAAAAATACTGTGTCTATATTGAAGTGATTATTGTTATATGTTTCTCAGTGTTTATTTTCCGTTGCATTACTACTAAAGAAACTCATGTGTGGTTATCAGTAAAAATTAAAATATACTGTGTAGCTCAAGTTTGAGTTTTAAGGAAAATTACTATCAGCTCCAAGCAAATCTGAATTGTCTTGAAACTTTGAACCAGAAAAGGTTGTAGCAGCTCCAAGAGTGATGAAAAAAGGTTCCAAAATATCTTTGGACATGAAATGTGACATGAAATTAGATCCAAAATAGGTGCTATCAGATCCAAAAGTGAGGAACAAGAGTTCACAGTGTGCCAATTCTTTGGCAATGTCCATTTTCGGTAGAATTGTGAAATAGTGTGCTAGTCAACATGTAGGAATAGGTAGGCGGAATCAGATTAGAATCAGTGAGTGCATTTGTAGCTCTCTCACACTTTGATTCAACCTTCAAAACATCCAAAAGATCAGCAACTTGCACATCATCTTTAGGAGAAGCATGTACAGGATCTTCAGAAATTAGCAATTCACCTTCAAAATCAGCATTTGAAGATAGAATGGAGAACAATTGATGAAAGGAGAGTTCTTCTTCAACAATGGAGGTTCAAATGCCTTCTTCTGGATCAACTACATGTAAATATGTGAAATCATAATTCTCATGAACTTTTAGAGCCACAGGAGAAGAAGTCACTTCATGGAGACTTTTTTCAATTCGAATTGTTGTTGACTTTGTAGTTTCTTCTTCTTCTAGAACAAATTTATCAAAGATTGTAGAGGTTGAGACATATTGAGAAAGATCAATTGAGGTGCTAGATGCATTCTCCAAATTTCTTACTTGATCCTTATTATGCTTACCCAAAACTCTATCCAATTTTGTCCATAGATCCTTTGGGTATTCAGCAGATCAATAAGGTAGCACATGCTGTTGATGTATTGTAACTTGGGAAGATATTATGATGTATATTATCATTGTATGTTGTTGTACCCCCATTGGGGATGTGCGTTACCCCTTTACAGAATGTCTAAATTGTGTCTAGACCTTGAGGTACAACCTCCGTTGTAAGTTGGGGAAATAGTCCCCAATGTAACAGCATGTAATATGTACTTGTAGTCTCTCTAGGAGAAGTGGGCCCCATGTGAGATGACATGTAGGCTCGAATGTTATATTTGGTCAGTGAATTGAAAGGGAATAAATAGGGAGGCTCTCTCCCTCATTTATACAGACCTTATACACTCTCAAGTGCGCATGAAAGAAAGAGACAGTCAGAGAGGAGAGATAGATAACTGCTGAATACTTCTTATTACTGCTTTTGATCATCTTACTATTCTGAAGAAGTATGCGAGGTTTTCTCCTTTATGGTTTCTCGGGTGAAAATCTTTGTGTATCGTGTATCTTTTATATCTTATGCATTTTGCTGTACTTGTTATTCTTTCAGATAAAGATTCTAGATAATCTAATTAGATCTTAAGAAAATCTAACATGGTATCAGAGCCTCTCTGAAAGAAGGCATTGTGCAGCTACGGGAACTAGGTCTTCCTAGTTGAAGGTGTTCTCTCCACATATCATCAAGCAAGGAGGGTTAGGCTAACTAGCCTCACTAGGGTGCATCTTTTGGTGGTATCAGTTTCTGAATTAGAGAAGTTTCACTGTGTAGGCGAAATACAACTACAATGGTAGCTAATGAAATTTAGGGTTTCATGCCTGAAAACCCTAGAAGACTGAATTTAGTCATCTTAGAACTTTTGCTATAAAGCGAGATTGGAGAAGGCTCAGAAGCTGAAACTTTTATAGGCTGAAGAGAAATTCTTGCCATACATTGTGTAAAAATTACAGCCTTAGATTTTCTATACTTTAGGAGATATGGTTCCTCCAAATCATGGTTCCATCCTCCTCCAGAATACAGTCATAAACAGGTTACCTAGGGAGATTTGCTATATCTCGGCCTAGGAAGGTCCAAATAAAATTTCGCAAGATGTTGCAGGTAGGGCACGAACTGTAGTTTCTGTGGTATGCTTTTTAGAACCAGAATGTGAAACAGTGACATGTGTCAGTCCGTACAAGTTTGTTATGCTGAACAATCCCCAAAACAATCACCTTGGGAAACTCAACATAAGTCCCACTTGGAGAATCCATTTTTGCTCTAACTTGTGGGGTTGGAAATAGGACATCTCAGGCTATCTCAGTGCGAAGTTTCTTACTTTAAGGAGCCGAAACTTTGGAGATACTGCAGAATGAATATCAAACATTTATGCAGAAGAAATTGGAAAACTAGGGCTTCTTGTTTCGGGAGCTTCCCACCACTATTTTTAGAAAAGGAGTACATTGGACAGCTCGCCTTGAAGAGGCCCATATTTTTGTCCAATAAGAAGCTTGAAATTCCAAATTTGGAAAATTAGGGTTTCTCTAACAAACCCTAGATCAGCCAGCTCCAGAACCAGGTCAGACACCTCAAATCGGGAAGATCTAAATCTTTACTATTTCCATTTGATGTTCTCATTTTAAAATGACTAATCACACCCAGCTTGATGAAAAGCTTGGTGAAGCTGACAACTTCCGAGTATGGAAGTATAGGACCTCCCTATTCCTTAAAGAAAATGACTTAGATCGGTATTTCAGTAAGGAAGTTCTAAGAGCTTGAGGGAGATGAGGTTAAGGCTAGAGCCAAGAGAATCATTGCAGATTCTATTAAAGATCAACTCATCCCTCATGTGTCATCCTTGAAGACACCAAACAGAAGTGTTCGATGCTATGATGAAGCAATCAAAGAAGAATAAGAGATTGTTATAACCACCTTGAATGGCCTCCCAAGCTCATGGGATTCATTCATTCGAGGAATGTGTGCCAGAAGGAAGTTGATTACCTTCAGCAGACTCTGGGAAGAGTGCACACAAGAAGAAGCTCAACTCATAATAAGAGAAGAGAAGATGGGAGCAACTGAAGATCAAGCTCTCACTATTCAAAGAAGATCCCTCGAGCGATGAGGAATATGAAGGACTCAACTCTTGAAGAACCTCTTATCCATCTTAGCATTTGGATAATAAATGATGCTGTTGTGAATGAAAAAGATGATGAAGTTGAAGGCTCAAGGAGTCTACCCACCAAACAAATAAAGATAAGTATTTGATTGTCATTTCATGATATTGTTTGGTTGTGCATTTGTTTATATTCAGTTGATGTGGTATGCATGTTTGAGTATTCGCATTTATACTACTAAATTGCACATGATGGGTAAGAAGTCAATGATCTTGTACAACATTCCATTGCTACTTATCTAGATTGAAACCTCTTTGCTGGCATATTAGGAGTAGTACACACTCTTAATAACATTGGGGTAGAAGGAATCTAGAAGTTAGTGTATGTGTACGGGATATGAATGAATGTTGTAGCATTGGCTAAAATAGTTGCATGGCTATGTGACATATATTTGTCACTGTTAATATGTTTTGGAAATTATGAGATGTTTCTAATCATGCAACTGATCTTGACTTGTAGATCATTTCGAAGAACAAGTAATGACAGTTCAAAAGAGGATCCCGAAGCTTCTCGGGCCAGAGACACCGTGGTGAAAGAAAGAGCTTCAAAAGAATATAATGAGAACGGTAGATCCACCTCGAGAGATGAAGACCACCTTGGGCACGAGAAATAGTCCAAGATGAAGAATAGTATGACGAGACTTCCATAGAAAGCAAGAGGCCTCAGACACACTCTAGTTATGTGAACTATTGAGGGACATCATTGATGCAGGGCCTTCCAGTTATGAAGAAGTAGCCAAGAAGAAAGGGAAGGAGATTATGATCAAAGAGTACCAGTTGATCAAGAGGAATGATGTCTAGGATGCGGTGTCGAGCCCTGAAGGGAAGTCCGTAGTGTCTTCCATATTGATCTACAAGATCTAGCATGCAGTAGATGGCAGCATCGTAGGATACAAGGAAAGATTACTACCACGAGGCTTCTCACAGAAAGAAGGCACAGACTACGAAGAGACATTTGCACTAGTGATGAGGTACACTTCCATTAGATCCATATGTGCAGGTATGAGATGCGAGATACACCAGCTGACATCAAGACAACATTCTTGAATGGTGTAGTCAAAGTGGAAGTAGACGTAGAACAGCCACTGGGAGTTGAGACACATGACAGGTAGACTCATGTGTGCAAATTAAAGAAGGCCTTGTACGAGCTCAGAAGGCACCCATGGGATAGCACATACAGTTACATGAGGAGCTTGAAGATCACCTAGATTGATGAAGATCTTAACCTTTGCTACAAGGTTGAAGACGAAAGCCTATAGAGGATGACTAGCTCATAGATGGGTGCAAGAAGAACTTTTCAACAAAATTCAAGATAGAGGATCTTGGTATCTAGTGACCCTAGATGGATACATAGAATATTAGTAATTCCAGTACAGAATGCTTCAATACATAAAGTACAAAAGGAAGAGGGAGAATGATGCTCCGCTTCAGAGGGAGTGACTGCAGAAGATCCTCACATTCGACATGGTACGATAGGATGGACAACTTACTGATGGCCCTAGGCTTTATTGAGAGTAAAGCGGATTCCAACCTTTACTTCAAGGTTGAAGGCGTAAGACCAGTGATGCTCCCGTTATATGTCGATGACCTATTCTTGACAGGCGAAGAGAAACTCATTAAAGATGCAAGGAGGAGACTTGCTACAGAGTTCGAGGTGAAAGACCTAGGGATGATGCACTACTTCTTAGGCATGGAGGTGTGGCAGAGTACAGATGGAGTCTTCCTTGGTCAAGGGAAGTATGCACTAGAGATCCTGAAGAGGTTCGGGATGATGGACTGCAAGGCAATAGCCACACCCATGGCATCGAACTTGAAGCTACTTTGCAATGCTTCATTAGAGTCAGTTGATGCCACGATATATCATTAGATGATTGGATCATTGATGTACTTGACAAACACGAGACCAGACATATGCTTTGTTGTGAACACCTTGAGCCAATTCCTGATGGATCTAGGACAAGTTCACCTGGTTACTGCAAAGCATATATTGAGGTACCTGAAAGCTACAATTGATTATGGGCTTAGATATGACGCGAATCAAAAGGTTAACCTGTAGGGTTATGTTGATTCAGACTGGGTTGGCGGTGCTTTAGATAGGAAGAGCACTTCAGGGTGCTGCTTTAGTATGGGATTAGGTGTGATCTCTTGGTTTAGTAGGAAGCAGTCTTGCGTGGCACTGAGTATAGTCGAAGCAGAATATATCGCAGCTTGTTCAACTAGTTGTGAGGCAGTATGGCTTAGGAAGCTACTGTCTGATTTGTTTGATCTCCAGTTTGAGGCGACTTGTATCTTCTGTGACAACCAAAGTTGTGTGAAGTTGTTCGAGAACCTAATGTTCCATGACAAGTTGAAGCACATTTAGATCAAATACCACTATATCAGGGATATGGTGTAGAGAGGAGTAGTGAAGCTCTAGTATGTTGCGACGAACGAGCAGATAGCCGATGTGTTGACCAAGCCATTAGCTAGAGCGAAGTTTGAATACTTCAGAGAGAAGCTTGGTGTACTTCAGATCGAGGTTCCTCCCAAGGGGAGGTGATGGGTCCGGAAGACGTAGATGCATGAGAGCCGTTCTCACATGGTGGTAGGTGTGTCCTCCCATGGTGTAGATGTAAGGGCCGTGGTCGAGATGTGTGCATCTGGGTTGTGCTTCGAGTGACGATGAAGTGATCTGAAGACGACAAGACAATAATAGGGGACTCAGGTTTTGCAGAGGCATATAATTAGTCCTGGGATGCTCCTTCAGATTTTGCAGAGGCATATAATCAGTCCTGGAAGATCCTTCAGGTTTTGTAGAGGCATATAATCAGTCATGGGATGCTCCTTTAGGTTTTGCAGAAGCATATAATCAGTCCTGGGAGATCCTTTAGGTTTTGCAGAGGCATATAATCAGTCCTGGGATGCTCCTTCAGGTTTTGCAGAGGCATATAATCAGTCCCGGGAGATCTTTCAGGTTTTGCAGAGGCATAGAATCAGTCCTGGGATGCTCCTTCAGGTTTTGCAGAGGCATATAATCAGTCCTGGGAGATCCTTCAGATTTTGCAGAGGCATATAATCAGTCCTGGGATGCTCCTTCAGGTTTTGCAAAGGAATATAATCAGTCCTGGGAGATCCTTCAGGTTTTGCAAGGCAATAAGTCTTGAGCTATACCTACTTGATGATTTGAAGACCTACATGGAGGCTAGGCCTACATCCAACATGAAAAAGGGCTGGCACTATAGAAACTTCTGATGATAGATAGTATGGTACGATGATCAAATTATAGGAAGATGATGGCAACAGCTATGATGAAGACTCTATGACTCCGTGATGATGACGATGCGATGAAGACCTGACCAAATGTGTTGATGACTGTGTAGAGAGAGAATACCTTCCTAGTTAAGAGGGAGTGTTGATGTATTTGTAACTTCGGAAGATATTCTGATGTATAATATCATTGTATGTTGTTGTACCCCCCCATTGGGGATGTGTGTTACCCCTTTACGGGATGTCTAAATTGTGTCTAGACCTTGAGGTACAACCTCCGTTGTAAGTCGGGGCAATAGTCCCCAATGTAACATCATGTAATATGCAGAAGTGGGCCCCATGTGAGATGACATGTAGGCTTGAATGCTATATTTGGTCAATGACTTGAAAGCGTATAAATAGGGAGGCACTATCCCTCATTTATACACACCTTATACATTCTCAAGTGCGCATGAGAGAAAGAGACAGTCAGAGGAGGAGAGATAGATAGTTGTTGAATACTTCTTATTACTACTTTTGATCATCTTACTATTCTGAAGAAGTTTGCGGTGTTTTCTCCTTTATGGTTTCCCCGATCAAAATCTTTGTGTCTCGTGTATCTTCTATATCTTATGCATTTTGCTGTACTTGTTATTCTTTCAGATAAAGATCCTAGATAATCTAATCAGATCTTAAGAAAATCTAACACATGCTTGGAGAAATAGCTAGACATATAGCTCCAAAAGCTTTATCACAGTCATCCAACCAGTGATTTAACTCTTCATAAGACTCTTCACCAACTCCAGTCGATTTCTCATAGAGATTTTGTCTCTTTAGAGATGCAATCATCTTCAATTTCCACTTTGAATAGCTTGTGAATGGAGTAAGATGAGGAATTGATACTCTCAAATCCATTTTGAAGTTGTACCTGCAAAATAAACCTGCAAATTTGAAATGAAGGATTAATCAATGAGCTCTCATTGCTCTGATACCATGTCAGAATTCTAAATCCTTGATGGCAACAAGAATTCCATAAACAAGCTAAGGATCTAGACACACAATTAACCTCATAGAAAATTGCTAAGAATTAGCGTAAAGAGAGAAGAATAATAATGAATACTCATGAAGAATGAAGCTCTCATTAAAGAATGATCAATGAATGATTGATTGATGATTGATGATATTATTACATAGGTAATATATCCTTATAAAGGAAAATAGAATTGCCAAAGAAGCAACTCAAGCTAGCTCATAATGCAGGCTTACTAATGTTAAACTAGCAGCAACAAGGAAGGTCTTTCTGCATGCAGAAGACTTAAATTAGGAAGCCAATTGTATTTAATTATTTTTCCTAAGTTTACTTTGGAAAATAACTAAAGTGATCTAATTGTTTATTTAACTTTAGTGAAACACTAGTTAAAGTGAAAGTGAAATTAGGGTTTTCGCTTTACCTAAAGTTATAAAAGAGAGATCAATTGGTGGAGAGGACACACACTTGTATTCCGACAGAGACATGATACAGACAGAGGATTTAGCTGAGAAGACAGAGGAATGAGCAGCAGGATCACTGAGCTTCGTACAGTTGGGCCGTACACTCACGCAGGAGGGTGCTGAGGTTTAGCTAGGGTTTTGCCTAGTGATTCTGCCATGTAATTGCATTCGCCAGGTTTAGGTGAATTTGCAGTATTGTAAATGCTCCATATTTTCTCATAATAAAATCTATATCTGACTGCTGCACCTGTTTTCCCATCTTGGGTTTTTCCGGGGGTTTCCATACCCAAAATAATAGTGTCAATATTGTGATGTGATGTTGTGATTTATTTCTCAGTTTTATATTCCGCTGCATACTGTAAAGGATATTCATGTGTGGTTATCAGTAGAGATTTGCATGCACTGTTTAACCCTAGTTTGAATCTTAAAGGAAAATTTACGACTAAAACATAAAAAACCCCTTAGGTGTATAAAGAACTTTCCAATCAAGTCAAGGAGAGCTTGAATTAGCTAGGTGAGATAAGTTAGCTAACAAGTGATGGAAAGTCAACTAAATAATGCAAAAAATGAGAGAAAATGATGGAGGATGAGTTGGGGAAAAGATAGGCAATTTCCATGTGACTAGCTTTTACTCTTTCCACTTTAAAACTGCAAAAACAGTCTAAAACTGAGAAAGGCAGGAAATGCGCAGTTACTAATTTGGGCAGTCAATAAAGTTGGCAGAATCTTATCCAGAATCAGTATAGGGCACTCCTGGGTGTAAACATGGAAAGTGTTGACCATAATTGCAAGTGGAGGCCAACTACCTAGTCTAGAACCTAGGAAATTAATCATGAATATTAATAAAATATATCCTAAGTATGGGAATGAGTTTTCAAGTATTCTAACATGTGTAACATTCACTCAACAAACCATGAACATTTAGGATATGTGTGTAATTACTTCACATAATTTTGTGAGATATAAGTTATAACCATTCAATCACTCGTGCAATTACCACCATGATAAAACATTAGTGAACTGACCATGTAAATAAAGTTAACCATGAACTTTGATATGATTAGGTACACAGAAAAACTTCAAAAACTATTTAGTTGCTGTCCGAATGTGTTTTGAAGCCTAAATCAGCAAGAGAAGAATTCGGAAATCTTAGTGAACTGACCATGTAAATAAAGTTAACCATGAACTTTGAAATGATTAGGTACACAGAAAAATTTCAAAAAATATTTACTTGCTGTCCAAATGTGTTTTAGAGCCTAAATCAGCAACAGAAGAATTCAGAAATCTTAGTGAACTGACAATAGGACTTGATAATAAAACAAATTTAGAATTCGGAAATATTAGTGAACTGACAATAGGACTTGATAATAAAACAAATTTAGAATTCGGAAATATTAGTGAACTGACCATGTGAATAAAGTTAATCATGAACTTTGAAATGATTAGGTACACAGAAAAATTTCAAAAGCTATTTACTTGCTCTCCAAATGTGTTTTGAAGCCTAAATCAGCAAGAGAAGAATTCGGAAATCTTAGTGAACTGACCATGTAAATAAAGTTAACCGTGAACTTTGAAATGATTAGGTACACAGAAAAAATTCAAAAAGTATTTACTTGCTGTCCAAATGTGTTTTGAAGCCTAAATCAGCAAGAAAAGACAGTGAAAATTCAGATTTTCTTATTCAGAAAATTTTAAAAAGTGATTATAGCACTAAATTTAAATTTTCAGCTACTGGATCATCTTAAGTTAAAATTCCAGAATTTACTCATTTAGATAATCTTAAGATAGCTAAAACATCATAAAATTCCAAGTTAAATGCCTAGAAATTTGTAGATGTGTTTTAGCTGTTCAATTTTACTAACCCCAGCTCTAGATAAATAATTCCTAGTGATTTTCCTTGCTGAAAATGAAATTACAACTCGTTGATTTATTTATACTTGTTGAGATCTATTAACATAAATTTTAATAGCGGAAGCAATACCAAAGGAAAACATATTTACTTAACAGAAAACACATGCAAAAAATTTCTGCCCTTCAAATCAACTTTCCATTCAAATAATTTCCAAGCTTACAAGGGCCCCTTTACTGAGAAAATGGCCCTGAGAAAATACACAACAACAAACCTTGCAAAATGCTCTCCCTGTATGACTGTACTGCCCTTGGATCTCCCTGCTGTCTGCTGTATGGCTGCGTGGATCTCCCTGCTGCACAACTGCTACTTGTTGTACGACTGTATGTTGCTGTATGGTCTCCTGTACAGCCTATTGCTGTATGGCTGAGCTGTATGGTCTACCTGGAAAATAGTATGGCCTCTTCCTTGTTGAAATCGACGTTCACAATTTTTATGAATCTCTCTCTCTCTGCCAAAATTGGAAATAGAATGTCCTTCCCTCTCCAGAAAATCACCAACTCAAATGTTTGAGTTTATTTCTTGTGTCTTTCTCTTCTCACCTTGGCTGCTTTTTGTCCTTTTCAGATGAACCAAAACCCTATCTTCAATGGCTGAGATTAGATTTCATTCACTTGAGATCAAGCACTAAGATTCAAAACCCTTATCGTATCGTGGAAACATTTTACATCCGAAACTTTGCTGCGCGGCTGTGAATCTGTTAGGGTTTTGAGAGTCGAAGCCGTGGTACTGTATAGGTGGCTAGGGTTCTAACCCTAGCCGTTTCCCTTTCCTCTGCGCAACTATGAACCCAGTACCTGGAGCGGGAATGAAGCGATTGGTGCGTTTGGGCTTGTCGTGGTTTCAGTTTTGGGGTTTTTGCTGGACTAGCCGTCGATCTGTTTTGTGAGTCGGAGCCGCTGAATTGTATAGGCGGCTAGGGAATGAAGCGATTGGTGCGTTTGGGCTTGTCGTGGTTTCAGTTTTGGGGTTTTTGCTGGACTAGCCGTCGATCTGTTTTGTGAGTCGGAGCCGCTGAATTGTATAGGCGGCTAGGGTTCTAGTCCAAGTTGCTACTTTCCTCTTCGCGGTTGTGTCCTCGATCTTGGATGCAGGGGTCGAGCTGATGGTGCATTTGGGCTCGTGCGCATTGTCGTGATGAAGGAACGAGACGGGAACCAAGCTGATGGTGTGTTTGGGCCCGTGCTCGCTGTCGTGGAGAAGGATTGTGAGTGAGAGTCGGTGTGAGCACTGCAGAACGCGTGGGACTTCAACAAAGGTCTACGAGCTATAGGTGCTTCGTCATCGACAGTGAGGCTATATTGCCATCGTGTGGAAAGCAACACTGGCGAAGTTCCGTACTATAGAGGGCCGTTACTATGGAGAGGCTACCTTCTCACAGTTGGTAGCTTCAGTACCTATTGGCTAGGGTTTGAATCCTAATCGCCATTCAACATCCATTTGTCTTACCGGTGGTGAACTTTTACCATTTCATTTGGACTTTTGGCTGTAGGATGATGGGGTTTTGTCCATGTGTTTGCTTCTTTCCATTGGCTCTTTTTGGAGCCGTTTTTACATGCCCCCAGCACTTCTTTGGCTGGGGTTTGGTTTTGGGTAGGTGCTCAGGTTGTTGAGCACTGTTTGTGGCTTTTTTTGCTTTGGCTGGGAGCCTTGCTCTGGTTGCTCAGGTTGTTGAGCATTGTTTGTGGGTATTGAGCACTGTTTGAGGGTTTTGAACTCTGTATGTGGGTTTTGACTAGATATGATACTTAGTATCATAGATGTGTATCTTATTACCTTTGATTCTAATGAATATCAAGGAACTGCTATTTTTCTTCTGGAAAAAGCACTAAGATTCAATTAATTAACTTAAATTGCTAGTGCAAAAAACTTAGGCACTTTATTAAATTATTCTCAATTAATTTAAAAAGACATTCACTTTAATATTTAAAATTACTAAAGTGAATTTCCAAAGTTCCAAGAAGAATTAATGACGATCTCCACAGGATAGACACAAACCCATGTGGAGGTGCCTGCCTGAGCTACAAATATCAACATTAGCAAATAAACCCCTCAAAAATATGAAAAATTTCAGCACATTTAAGGGCGCTGTTATATGGGCTGAAATCTACAGAAAAACTAGAAATAAATCTACAAGAATTCTATGAAAAAGTTAATTAAGAAAGAAGTTAAACTAGAGAAGTAAAAGAAATTATGCTACAGAAAAATAAGATAAAATTGTCTAATATCTAAACTAGATCTAGAAAAAATTAGAAAGATTTTGGATTTTATTTTATTTATTTATTTATTTGAATTTTTCTTAGTCTAAATCCTAATTACTAATGAGTGAATGCAAAAAGTTTTGGTGTTCTGGTTGTGAAAACTTGGGAATGGACTAGTGCCTTCTTATTCTTGGGCCAATGGTGTCTTAGATTTTCTTCGTGAGCTCTTGCTTATACATTTGCTTGATACCAATTCATGCAAAAAACATGACAATTTCTATGCAAACAATTCAATTTTGTAATTTCTACTAAGGAAGGTATCTCTAACATACACTTTCAATCTACTTGCCTAACTTATACTAGCCTATGCTACTTGTTGGGCATTCCTCTCGAGATGCTAAATATTCGAAGCATGTAACATAAATTGAAGCATAATTAGCCATGTAGCAAAATACTCTTCTCTGGCCTAGCAAATAAATTTAACAATGGGAGAAATTAACAAAGTCACCTTAATATTACTTGCCAAAGAAACTCACATGAAGATACTCCAAGAGACAAGAGGCAAATGAAATGAGATGATAGTATTATTTCTCCAACATCAACAACAACAAATGACAAGTGAGGAATGAATTCCGTTTATAGGAGGACTCAACTACCCTCACAATAAAAAATTACTAAAATGTATAAATCCCTAGATTTGATCTAGGGAATCACCGAGATATGGTAAAAACATTATATAATAATGCAAAACCCCTAACAAATTGCTCAATGAGGATGCACCAGCTACATAGGGTCAAACAATAACTAAACAATGTTGAATCGGCCCAAGAAGAGAGCATGCTCCTCAATACCATTGGTGGAAACCATCAATTGAGATAGAAAACCACAAAACCACTCCTTAAAGAGAGGGAACACTTCTAGAATGTGTCCACAATCCAACAATGCACAACAACCTAGCTTGAATACCTAGGGCGCTCCAAGGAATATGGTCAAATCTCCAACTAACAAGTGCAAAAACCAAGGGCACCTCCCTAAAACCATGAGCAAAACCATCAAATTGCATTCGAAACCATGGGAGAATGTAATATCCCAAATACTGATATTCTCTAATATTCTATGATAGTGCTGACTCGCACACTCAATGTCGTACAAATTTGCAAAATAATTGTGCATGCAAACTCGCCATGCAAAAATGCCCTAAAATATAGCTGAATTAGGGTTAGGGTTTTGCAGAGAGAAATTAACACTTACCACTGATATTTTGGCTGATAATGACTCCGGAGATAGTTGCATGGGTGGTCTATTAATGCTCTTTTCCTCCAATGTCACCGGCCTGCAGTACCATAAAAACCCTCCAGACTGAAGGTGATGTTTTTGTAGGAGGAGAGGTCTGTTGGGGCTGAAACTTTCTGAGCTTGTCTGTCTGCTGATGCCGGAGAGATGGCCTAGCACATGCGGAGGTTTGGCTGCCTCTAAGTGCCCTAGCGAATTGATTGGCAGTTCTGTTGCTCACGCCCCCAACTGATCTGTTTGGCTGATAGCTGCTCCAGGTGAGCAAACTGATGGCTGATAATCACTGCATACCGTAGGATAGGCTTGCTGAGAAAGAGGAAGCTGACATGCGAAGGAAAGACTGGGTTTTGTGGTCCCAGCGAATCCTTTTGTGTTTTCCCTGCTATTTCTGGCTGCAAAACGTGGATCTGCTAATAACCCTTCAAAATGTGCTAGATCTCCGAATAATGTAGTATATGATGGATGCAATGGATAAACCTGGATGATCTATCCCAATAAGAGACTAGGGCAGATATCTCATTGCCGAACCCTCGCAAGCTGAAGACACCGTCTCTAACCCCAACTGCCACGGCTGCACGCTGTGCTGCTGCTCGAAACTCCAAAATCAATCAACAATAACAATAGATAATCTCTTTGGTCCAATAACCCTTCTTAAATAGAATAGCATGTACTTTTAGGGTTTGCATGTCACTTTTAGGGTTTACGCTTCACTTTTGCATGCATGCAATTCTAATTTCATGTTGACTTTAACACTGAAGAAATAAGTCTTACATGCTCCACATGCTTCACGATATGAACTTTGATGGCCTTCTTACTACACTGATGACTTAATAATACTGAATTGATGTACCTTTCTGCTCCTAGTGCTATTAGTCCTTAGTTATTCCCTTTTTATCAAAACAAAACATTACAGAGAAGTTGAAACTGCCACACATGTGGTCCCAAACTGCTCTCAAAGTGGTCAAAGGGCTTGATGACCTCATAATTATGCTCCAAAATCTGTGCATTTGCTCAAAACAAGGTAGGGCGAACTCATAGAAGGCCAAATGGTTTACACGTGTGAAGGAAATGCCAAGTGTAGCTCTCCACCATAACATGCTTGATAGACATCGATAATGATCAAATACCAAAGTATCTGTCTAATAAAACCCCTCTAATGAAATAATAAATTAACACAACATCAAACTTAGTCAATGTTAGTCTAACATGATAATAATACACAAGATATTCATTACAAATACACTTTCTACTAATAATCCATTAATTAATAATGTCTACCTATTCAGTCTAACATTGGTGTAGCCTTTAGAACCCTTTTACATGTGAGACTTTTAAATTAACATGCAGAGCTTAATTTACCTAAGTCAAGTGAGGGTATATAGAGTGAATTACACATATAGGGAAGAAAGGGGGTCTTTGTGAACTAACTATCATAGTAACATAGGAGTGTTAGGTCCTATCCTTAACTTTCAAGGGTTCAAGATTTTTCTTCCATCCTTGCACCTTCATTTTGTGATCCCTTTTTTTATTTTTTCTTTATTTCTTTAACTTTGATGCTTTTTTTATTTGCACCTTTTGCTTAGCCCTTTCATTGGCTTTGTCCCTTTTTTCTTTAGATTTATCTTAGACAACTCAAAGTAAGGGAATCTGGGTTTTACGATGGGGGGTATCTCCCATGAGATTTTCCTTTACATTTGATTCATCAGTAGCTTCCGTTTTGAGCTAAGAAACTGGATTCGTCCTCTACCCCCCTCGTGTCCCGTGGGGATCGAATTGGACACGATTCGTGTCTGACACGAGACCGATTCGACTTTCGGTCGAATCCTAAATCAGGACACGAACTTACAACGAATCGGACACGAAAATCCATCGTGTCCCGAAAACCGGACATGTACCCGAAAAACAGGACACGTAACCGGCCGAAAAAGACAGCCGTGTTCACTTAAATTTAATTTTTTGTCTTTCTATTTGTCATTTGGAAGGAAGCAATTGATTGAGAGTGAGTTTTATGTGCAGGCGAAGGAGTTTTGAAGGAGATTTGAAGGCTATCCA
>LPNX011153854.1:101008-131467 GCA_001517045.1 Pseudotsuga menziesii | reverse complement strand
GCAACGGACTCCACCAACCTCCTCATCGGAGGTAATATCAATACAATCAACATTACACATTTCTTTACTGTTTTTTACTGCATTTATTTACTGTTATCTACTTTCCACCGCTTTAGCTTAGTTTTCATTTCAGTCTCTTTTTATTTACATTGTTGAACTGCTACTAAGGATTCCAGATTCCTTAGTAGGTGCTCATCAGCACAAGCTAGGGTGAAAACCCTAGCTACACCAGGCCTGGAATGATCTCCTCCCCAAAATCGAAGTTAGGGATAAATTTCAAGGCATTTGGGTGAAGAGATCTCCAAAAAAGAAAAACCCTAATTTGCTATTGAACCAGCATTACAGGATTTCAGCTCAAGTTTCAGATCTGACATCTTGAACCTGGTAAGATCTAAATCTTGTGTATTTCCATTTGAGGTTCTCAATTTAAGATGTCTCATCATACCAAACTTGATGAAAATCTTGAGGGAGCTGATAACTTCCGAGCTTGGAAGTATAGGATCTCCTTGGTCCTGGAAGAGAGTGAATTAGACTCCTATATAAATGAGGAGGTTCCAGTTCTACTGGGAGATGAGGCTAAGGCCTTGCATAAAAATAAGTTGGTTATGGCAAAGAGAATCATTGTTGATTCTATCAAGGATCATCTCATACCATAGGTGTACTCCCTTAAGACACCTAGAGCTATGTTTGATGCCCTAACCAAATTTTTTGAAGGGAAGAACATTAACAGGAAGATGACCTTGAGAAACCAATTGAAGAATGTGAAGATCTAGAATGCTGAGACTAATCAGTCTTACTTCACAAGGGTTTCTCAGATCAAAGAGCAGCTAGAAGTAGTAGATGAAGAAGTGGAAAATGCAGAGATTGTGATGACCACCTTGAATGGTCTCCCTAGATCATGGGACTCTTTTATTCAAGGAATCTGTGCCAGAAATAAGTTAGTCAAGTTCAGCAGGTTATGGGAAGAATTCTCTCAACAAGAAGCTAGGATAGCAGCTTGAGAAGAGAATATGGGTAGTGAAGATCAAGCCCTCATAGTTCACTCCAAGAAAAATAGGAGGAATGATTATCACTAAAAAGGTAAGACTTCACACTCTAGAAAATATCTAAATACCATTAGATGCTACACATGTGATGAGAAAGGTCACATATCCAAATTCTATCCTAACAAAAGAAATATAAGGAAGAAGGGAAACAAGAGAAGACATCATGCCCATGCTGCAGAGGATGATGAACCTTCCACAAAGAGAATCAAACAAGAGAGTGATGACTCTTTAAGTGAGGATGAATATGTTCTAATCTCCACTCTCACAGGAATTGTTTCACATGGAAGCAATGATTGGCTTATAGACAGTGGTGCTTCCAAGCACATGACGGGATTCAAAGAATCATTTGTAAAGCTATCTGAACATGAGTCACCTCACAAGGTGAAACTTGGGGATGGCTACCAGTATCCAATAAAAGGTAGTGGTGAATCTTTATATAAACTAGACTCTGGAAAGTCTTTGAAGATGAAGAATGTATTATTTGTTCTAGTACTAAAGAAGAACCTCCTCTCCATATCTGCATTGGATGCAAAAGGAATGAGGGTTTCTTTTGTAGATGGCCAAGTTCTTATGTGGCCAAAAGGAAAGACTTTTGATGATGCAATTGTGATCGGAGAACAAGAAGGAGGCCTATACAAGTTGAAGGGCCAACCAGATCAAGCTTTGGTTCATGACACAGTAGAACCAAATGAACTATGGCATAGAAGCCTTTTCACATGTGCATTACAGAGCACTACCACTTGCAAGTAAATTTGTTGAAGGTATTCCAGAAATACAAGCAAAACATGAAGGGGTATGCAAAGGATGTGCGAAAGGAAAGAATACAAAGAAGACATTTCCAAGTAGTGAAAGTAAAGCAAAAGGAATCTTGGAAATCATCCACTCCGATTGTATGCGGACCAATGTCATCAAACTCACTAAGCAGGTATGTGTACTATGTTTCTTTTATTAACGACTTTTCTAGGAAGACATGGATTTACTTCATGAAGAATAAAGATGAAGTGTTTAGCAAGTTCAAGGAATTCAAATCCTTGATCGAGAACCAGACTGAAAATAAGATCAATACTTTTCGATCAGACAATGGCGGAGAATTCACTTCAAATGAGTTCAAGGAACTATGTAAGGACTCAGGGATTAAGAGGGAGTTGTCCACTCCTTATAATACACAACAGAATGGGGTTGCAAAGAGGAAGAATAGAACCATAATGGAAGTTGCAAGAGTTATGCTTCATGATCAAGATATTCCTATGCACCTTTGGGCAAAAGCAGCCAGAACAGTAGTGTATGTATAGAACCGTACTCCACACAGAGTACTCGAGAACAAGACTCCTGAAGAAATCTTCTCCGACAAGAAACCAGAAGTCAGCCATCTTAGAATATTCGGTTGTCCTATGTACATACACATTCCAAAAGAGAAGAGAACAAAATTAGATCCTTCAGGAAAGAAGCGTATATTTGTGGGATACTCAGAAAGCTCGAAGGCTTACAGAATATACTTCCCAGGATTCAAAAATATTGACATCAGCAAGGATGTAACATTTGATGAAGATTCATCCTACATCAAATCCAGAAAGAAACCTGCTGAAGAACCTGAAGAAGCAAAAGCTCCCAGAATTCATGATACAATCATGAACGAAGAAACTCAAGAAGAAGATCGAGAATTTGAAGAACCACAAAGACCTGTAGATCCACCATAGGAGAAGAATCCTCACAAGAGGAAACCTGCTTGGGTACGAGAGATTATCCAATGTGTGGAAAGATATGGGGTTCCAGAAGAGAATCTCAGAGAAAGAAAGAGGACCAGATCCTGTTCCAGTTATGTAGCTTTACTATGTGACTTCATTGATAAAGAACCTTCCGAGTATGAAGAATTAGTAGAATGAAAAGAATGGAAGGATGCAATGATCGAAGAGTATCAATCGATCATGAAGAATGATGTTTGGGATGTTGTGCCAAGACCATAAGAGAAGTCAGTAGTAACTTCCAAATGGATCTACAAGATCAAGGATGTTGCAAACAGTAGCATTGAAAAGTATAAGGCAAGATTTGTGGCTCAGGGTTTCTCCGAAAAAGAAGGAATATACTATGAAGAAACCTTTGCACCTGTATCCAGATACACTTCCATCAGATCGGTACTTGCTCTGGCTGCAGTGATGAAATCGAAGATACACCAAATGGATGTCAAGATTTCTTTCTTGAATGGTGTAGTAGAAGAGGAAGTGTATGTAGAATAGCCACTCGGTTTTGAGACACATGACAAGGAGTCTCATATGTGTAGATTGAAAAAAGCCCTGTATGGTTTGAAACAAGCACCCAGGACTTGGTACGGTAAAATTGACAGCTTTCTATCCAATTTTGGATTTACCAAGAGTAAAGCAGATTCCAACCTTTACTACAAGGTGGAAGGTGGCAATCCCATGATACTTCCACTATATGTAGATGATATTTTTGTGACAAGTATGAATGGGTTGATTGCTAATATGAAGAGAAAGCTTGCTACTGAGTTCGAGATGAAAGACTTGGGAATGATGCATTATTTCCTAGGTATGGAGGCGTGGCAGACTACAGATGGAATCTTTCTTGGACAAGGAAAGTATGCAATAGAGATCTTGAAGAGATTGGGGATGATGGACTGCAAAGCATTGATCACACCTATGGCATCAAACCTGAAGCTATTGAGTGATGCTTCATCAGAGACAGTTGATGTCATGATGTATCATCAGATGATTGGGTCCTGATGTACTTGACAAACACGAGACCAGATATTTGCTTTGCTATGAACACCTTGAGCCAATACTTGACAGGTTCGAGAAATGTTCACTTTACTGCTAAAAAGCATATTCTGAGGTACCTGAAGGGTACGATTGATTATGGGCTCAAGTATAAGGCTGATCAAAGGATTGACCTGGAGGGTTATGTTGATTCAGATTGGGTAGGCAGTGCCATCGATTGGAAGAGCACTTCAGGGTGTTGCTTTAGTATGGGATCAGGTGTAATCACATGGTTTAGTAGGAAGAAATCCTGTGTGGCACTGAGTACAATTGAAGCAGAGTATGTTGCAGCCTGTTCAGCTAGTTGTGAGGAAGTATGGCTGAGGAAGCTACTGTCTGATTTGTTTGATCTCCAGTTAGATGCTACTTGTATATACTGTGACAACCAAAGCTGTGTAAAGTTATTATAGAATCCAGTATTCCATAACAAGTCGAAGCATATTGAGATCAAGTATCACTATATCAGGGATATGGTGCAGAGAGGAGCAGGGAAGCTCCATTATGTTGCAACGGATGAACAGATAGCTAATGTGTTGACTAAGCCATTGGCTAAGGTGAAGTTTGAGTACTTCAGGGAGAAGCTTGGTGTTCTCGAAATCGAGGTTCCTCCCAAGTGGAAGTGATGTGTCTGTGTTGTGCCCTTCTGACATGGTGAGAGGATTGGTTCCTTCCATGATTAGATGTAAGTGTTGTGCCATTCTGACATGGTGAGAGGATTGGTTCCTTCTATTGTCAGGTATATGTGGATGCCACATCCAACATGAAAAAGGGTTGGCTCTGTGAAGACACATCTAGTATGAAAAAGGACTAGCTCTCTGTAGATGACACATCCAGCATGAAAAAGGGCTGGCTCTGTGGAGGATCATCTAGTATGAAAAAGGAATAGCTCTGAGTAGCTGCCACATCTAGTATGAAAAAGGACCAGCTCTATGATGCCTCATTTGGTATGAAAAAGGACTAGCTCTGTGATTCCCTACCTAGTATGAAAAAGGACTAGCTCTGGGAAGGATCATCTAGTATGAAAAAGGACTAGCTCTGAGTAGCTGCCACATCTGGTATGAAAAAGGACTAGCTCTGTGATGTTTCATCTAGTATGAAAAAAGACCAGCTCTATGATGCCCTACCTAGTATGAAAAAGGACTAGCTCTGGGAAAGCTCATCTAGTATGAAAAAGGACTAGCTCTGAGTAGCTGCCACATTTGGTATGAAAAAGGACCAGCCCTGTGATGCCTCATCTGGTATGAAAAAGGACCAGCTCTGTGATGCCCTACCTAGTATGAAAAAGGACTAGCTCTGGGAAGGCTCATATAGTATGAAAAAGTACTAGCGCTGAGTAGCTGCCTCATCTGGTATGAAAAAGGACCAGCTCTGAGATGATACATCCAGTATGAAAAAGGACTGGCTCTGTAGAGGTTCTTATGATGAGAATAATTAAGAGATAGCACCTGTGATGATGCCCAATGATGATCCAGATCCAGTGATGATGATCCAGATCCAGTGATGATGATCTAGCAGTGATGATTCAGATCAAGTGATGATCCATATCCAGTGATGATAGCCATTGGTGATCTAGATCGAGTGATGATCCAAATCCAGTGATGATGCCTCATGATGATCCAGATCCTGTGATGATGTCCCATGATGATCCAGATTGAGAGATGATCCAGATCCGATGACTTGAAGATGAAGATGACTTGAAGATGAAGATTACTTGAAGACTCAGAAGACCTGAGATGCAGTTGACGAGATGATCTAGTTGATACAGAGAAGAAGACCAATGCTGAAAATTGTGTCAAAAGAATACCTTCCTAGTTAAGAGGGAGTGTTGATGTATTTGTAACTTCAAAATGTGTTCATCTATGTATCTTATGTATTGTAACCCGATGTTTATCCGGGATGTATCTATAATGTAATTGAGTCATGTTGTCATGCCCCAATGTTCCAATCGGGAGAATCAATAATGTAAACAATTCATGTCAATTCATAGTGAGTAACCCTCCGATTGTCTAAGGGTTAAAGTCCCCATAGTTCCGGGGCACTAGGGTTATTAGACTCTCCTAGTAGAGTTCGGCCCTGGTAGGGTTTTATTCATGTCGGGATTAGTATAAATAGAGAACTAGAGTCGCTATTTATCACACAACTCATCCACACTCAAGTGTAGTGCATAGTTGAAGAAGGAAAAAAAAATGGGGCTAGATAAGAAGAAGATTACTGTTGTCGGGAGATCACTTACTGTTTTGGGGCTTTTACTATTTTGGTGTTGATTCTATCTCCGAGGAAGTTGCAGGGTTTTCTCCATTTATGGTTTCCTCGAGAATAAACACTGTGTTCATTGTCTCTTGTGTTTGATTGCTGTACTTGTTATTCTCTTAGTAAAAATCCTAATATAATGCTAGCTTAATGATGAAATTCTAACAAAAACTTTCGACTGCCCTAGAACCTTGAAATGAAAACAGTCTAGGCGTGGACCAAAAATGCAGCGAGAACTTGTCATGCACTCAGGAAAGGAAAAACACCTTGACTTTTTCAAAAAATTCCCTACCCAGCTCGCATTTGGATTTCCAAGACTCTTTCCATTATAAATCAAAAAAATAATCATCCGTGGTTTCAAACTTCAAAACCGCCAGCTTAGAAGATTCTATGGGCTAATCAACTTCTACACCTACCCTGACCAATGGTGAAAAATCCCTCTGCTCTCGCGTTGATAAAGAGGAAAAGGAGTGGTGTAGATGAAGAAACACTCGTCTTACCATGGCCCTTCCATGAAAAAAAAACTGACAGATAACCCCCTGTGGTGAGGACAAAGGGTACGGGTGGCTTGGGCAGGTAGGGATACCCGAAGGCCCTGCTAGCCAGACCATAATGACCAGGGTTCATTTACGCGGGAACAAATAATCCTAAAAACCTAAGACGATGAATAAACCTCTATGGTCATGGGGTATAAATACCTCCTATGAGAAAGAAAACCTACCACCCTAGGCTAGAACAAAATCCCCATAAGAAAAATTCAGAACTGACCATGCAAAAGCTTGGAATCCTACCTGGAAAAATTAAACGGGTTGGGTGAGTTCAATCCTTGCACAACTAACTAGATCCAAACAACACCTGACAGCTCCACATAGCGATGTTGGAAAACTCAAACAAACAAAATAATTCCTGTAATACAAACCTCCAGGGGTTAAATAGCTATGTGTTTGAGAGGGTTACCATAAGCTACCGTATCAGTAGCTACAAAAGATAGCATTGGGTGGAAACTTAGGAGTCACCCATCATTCATCGGGTAGACAGAGACTTTCCTTTCTTGTAGGATATCAAGCGCCCGAAGCGACAAACTTAAATCCATCAGCGGCCAAAGTCATCCATCATATCAGTATCAGTTGGGACTTCAAAACATTATCAATTGAGAACAAAGCAAGCACCCAAGACATCAGCCAAGGCTCCCAAAGTGGTCCTCAAAAAACTAGTTGCCAACTTCCGAAATAGTGGGCGGGGGTAAGTACATAGAAATTCTCCCAATGCTACCAACAAGTTTTTTCGAACCAATCCAATAAATCAGATAGTCTATCGGCAAGCCCTCAGAACGAGACTTGAAAGTTTTGTCTAAAACATTGGCTCTGAATACGACAGTTTAACCAACAGATCAACAAACTTGCATGAGTTTTTGGTAGGTAAAAAGAAAGCGAATGATCAAAAAACTTAGTGGGTAGCTCACCCACTACGTCGGCGAAACTCAATGAGTTCATCTAATATGACAGGTAGAAAAAATAAGTTTCAACTTAATATTTTTTTCGATCTGTGAAAAAACTAAGTCAAGGAAAGAGGTATCATAAAAGGAAAAGGAAGTCTACGAGGGTTCAAAAAACTAGAAGTGAAAGGGGGGGCTCTAAAACCTAAAAAACATTTGGGGTAGAGGTTGCAGCAGCAATAATTGGTGATTGGCTGGCGAACACATATCTCTGGGAAAAACTGTCTTTACAACCCAACACTACTTTATGGCATTCTGTTAACCCAATTTATCCCAATTCCTTTCAATATTAATTCAATATGTCTAGACCTCTCTAGGAATGTAAGCTTTAGAACTTAACATTGATTGTAGTCCACTAGGGTAAGGTAACCAGGTTTTCAAAGTCCCGATAACTCTTATGAGGCCAAAATACGAGGTTCATTTACCTCTGCATTCAGTTTCTTTTAGCTAAGACATCACAGGATCGTAACAGAGAGTGAACAGGCGTATTTGTTTGTTCCTCATTACCATGCCTTTTTCATTCTTATGATGCCTTTAGACTTTTGTATTCTGAGTCTTCCCGGATTACTTCCTTTTATGAGAAACTTGATTTAGGTTCTTCCATCCATGGTGTCCTTTTGTCTGAGTGATAATTTGTTTCCATCTCACAGACGGAGAAGAACCTTTGAGCAAACCATAATCTTACTGATTTTTTTCAGTATATCTTTTGATACATACTTCCTTTCTAGGAAAATTTTGACTCTTTTAATCCTTTTGGCTTTGATTTGTAGGCATGGGATCATTCTAAATACTATACACCTGTCCACCCTGTGTCCTTTCCATGGTTCCATCGTTGCAAGCTTCCTAGGACAGATACTAATGTGAAGTGGATGGAGCCCCAAAATAGTATTCTAGAATCTGCTTACCTTAGTTATTTAATAGGGTTTAAAAGAGGAATTCAATGTGTTCACAACATAACTTCCCTTCGAATAGTCTATCAAATTAAAGAATTGGGTCATGATACATTTTTTTATACAGGTAAATCTAACAAGCAGTTTTTCGGTTGAAATATTTGCAGTTTGTCCAAATTCCAGTCCCCCAAACACCAAAAGCTATGTTGCTTATTTAAAACTAAAATAAAAAAATAAATAAACTGAAAATAAATCAGATGTAAAGAAAACAAATGAGCATAAAGAAAACAACATAACTACAGAAAAATTGAAGCAACAACAAAAGGTTTATTTATGTACAAAAAAACTTCTAATGCATTAAGTGAAGTAATGCTTGAGAACCAAACCATTGACTGGCAGATTCTCTTCCCACCCCTGTAAATCTTGTAACTTGTACGTCGAGGGGCCTAACGTTTCTCCATTTTGAAATGGGCCTATCCATGGCTGTTGAAACTTAGTATGCTTGTCCTTTTCGTCATGTGGGTGATCCCACTTCTGAACCAAATCTCCAACTTCAAGATATCTATTCCTGGACTTGTTCTTGTCAAATCATCTTTTCATAATTTCTTGTTGGTTCTCAAGCCTTTCCTTATACTTAGATCTAGACTCTTCTAAATTCAGCAGAGTATTGATCCTAGTTTGCAAAACCTCACTATTGGATCCTCTAGATGCTTGTGCCAATTGAGAAGAAGGAAACAAAACGTTAGGGGGTAAAATAACTTCCTTTCCTTAAACTAAAGTGTAAGGTGACACACCTAAGGAGTTATTGAGTGTGACACAACCAACCCATAGCGTGTTAGGAAGAGCTATATGCCATCTTCTCTGGTTTTCTATGACAGTTTTCTTTAAAATTCTAATGAGATTTTTATTAGTCGATTCAACTAATCTATTACCTTGTGGATAATAGTTAGCAAAATAATGTAATTTCATTCATTTCTCATTAGCAAATGCAGTAATCTTAATTAATGAAAAGTAAGATGCGTTGTCAAAAACCAGGGAAATTGGAACCCCAAACCTGGTCATAATATGATCTTGTAAGAAGTCCATAACCGCATCTTCATTCACTTTTCTTAACAGGATTGCTTCAACCCATCTTATAAAATAGTCCGTGGCTATGAGGATGTACTTATGTTGCAATGAAGAATTTGGATTGATTTCCCCAATTATATCAATTCCCCATTGCTCAAATGGTTCAAAAACAAAGAATGATTGTAATGGCCCAGCTTCCTTTGCTTTTCTCCCATCGCTCCTTTGGCATGTGTCACACTTCCTTATGTAAGCGTGGGTGTCTTTAAACAAAGTCGGCCAATATTATCTAGCTCGTAGAATCTTGTGTGCCATAGTATCTCCTGAAAAATGACCTCCAGCAGGGCCATCATGTAATTCTTTAACTACCTTAGATGCATCTTCTTGTTCCAAACACCTCAGAAATACTCTGTCATAGTTCTTCCTGAAAAGAACTCTGTCAATTATCTAATAAGATGTTGACTTCAAGCGTAATTCTATCCTTTGTTTAGAATTCCAATGTTCAAATAAATACCCCTGCTGGAGATAGTATACCAGATCTCGGTACCAAGGTTCTGGAGCTGTGAATATAGGGCACATATCGATCGTATGTAATTCATGTTCATTCTCCTAATCATCATCTTCATTATCTTTACCTTCAACCATTAGTTTGCAAAGTCCTTTCCCTTTGATGATAGTGGCTGGTTTAAAT
This sequence comes from Pseudotsuga menziesii, assembly GCA_001517045.1. Classification (NCBI taxonomy): domain Eukaryota; kingdom Viridiplantae; phylum Streptophyta; class Pinopsida; order Pinales; family Pinaceae; genus Pseudotsuga; species Pseudotsuga menziesii. Next base: position 121,259 of record LPNX011153854.1, on the reverse strand, counting down.
TCTAAGTCATATTCTTGTAAGGTTGTTACCCAATTTCCTCGCCTCTCTCCTAATTCTTTCTGTGCGAAAAAGAGTTCAAACTACCAGGTAAGGAACAATCACTTTGGTTCTATTCTTGAGGATGTATGATCTAAATTTGTTTTACCACATTAAAAAATTTGTATGCTTGTTTATCAATAGCATGGTAATTCAACTCAGCACCTTGTAAACCAGTGCTCATGAATGATATAGGGTACTCATCTCCCCCTTCTTCCTTCTACGTAAGCACTATTGCTAGCGAGTTATCCAAAGAAAATGTGTATAAAATGAAATATTTCTCAAAATCATGACTTTTGAGGGAAGGTGCATGAGCTATCGCTGCTTTGATTTTGTTAAACGCACCCTTTTTTAAATCACCCCATTTAAACTGTACACTTTGCTTAACCATCTGTTGCAAAGGTTTGACTATTTGAGAAAAATCAGGCACAAACCTTAATCGTCCCCATGAAATATTGCATGCCTTTCTTATTATGGGGTAAGGTGATCTGTGTTATAGCTTCAATCCTCTCTAGGTCTATGGAGATCCCCATCTTGGAAATTATATGGCCCAATATCTTTCCTTCCAACACTGTGAAAAACACATTTCTTAGGATTCAAGGAAATACCATATTTTCGACAATGATCAAAAGTATGTTTTAGATGAAACATGTGTTCCTCTCTCCTCTTGGAGAAAAGTGTAACATCATGCAAATACACTAAAATTCTATGGCCAATAAAAACCCTATAAATCTATATCCATCTCCCTTTGGAAAGTTGCTCCATCATTAATGAGACCAAAAGGCATTTTTCGGTATGCAAAACACCCCCATTTTTTTCTAAAGCTGGTCTTCAGCCTGCCTTGTTCTACTACCAATACTTGGTTGTAGCCTGAAAATCCATCTAACAAAGAGAATAATTCGAAGCCTGAAACCATCTGCAATATCAGTTGCATTGGCGGGATTGGATAGTTATCCTTATCTGAGGCACGATTCAAATTTCTGAAATCTACACAAAGTCTTATCTCACCAAACTTTTTCCTTACTGGTACCGAATTCGCAACCCATTCCGAGTGTCTAACTCTGAAAATAATTTTTGCATCAAGCAACTTCTTCACTTCATTTTGATTTAGGGGTTCTAATTTGGGGTGCATCTTCCTTAATGGATGTTGAAATGGTTTGACTCCTACTTTAATTGGAATCACATGTTAGATGATGCGGGTGTCATAAGTATTCATATCTTCATAATTCCACGCAAATAAATCTTTATACTATTGAAACAAGCTAATGAATTTGCTTCTTTCACTCGATGAGCAACATTTCCCCAAGTTCACATACTTGGGTTCAGCTTCTGTCCCAAGATTCACTAGCTTAAATTGCATAAATGAACTATGTGTTTTGACAATGGCTGGCCTCTTGAACTTGTTATTCAGATCAAACATTCCTTCCAAATTTCTGACCCCTTTAGGTATGAAATTCCCATTTTGGATATTTTCTTGATGTTCCTCATCATCAATTACAAAATCTTTTAAATTTTCATCATTAGTAAGAAACTCTAAGATCTATGGATCGTCATCGAATACTCTCAAATTTGTAATGTTTTTTCGTACATCAGGCCTAAAAATCAATTCAATTGAACATCTATTAATAGTAGGAACAATCCTTGCAGCTAAAGTAGCGAACAAGTCAGCTACTGCATTTTTCAACCTAGGAATTGAAATAATATTAAATGCATCAAAATTCATGAGGAGGTCCCAAACTTCATTTTGATAGCCCTTTAAATGCGGTGATAAACAATGAATTGTATTTTGAACTTGTCTAACAATAATTTCATAATCACCATAGACCTTTAAATTTTTTACTTGGAATTCAATTTCCTTCTTTAAGCCCTGGATTAATGCTTAATACTTGGCTATGTTATTAGTACATTCAAATTCTATTATACAAGAAAGAAAATGTTTATTGTTTTTTGGATCAATTAGGATACAGTCAGCTCCTTTTCCTTCCTGAGTTTTAGAACCATCAAAGTATAACACCCAAAATCTATCTGCTAATTCTACCAAACTAGTGCTACTTTCTACATCTGAGACTAAGTTAACTATGTTATAGTCAATCTTATCAGCCTGCAAAAACTGAAGGAATTTAGGTTGTGTATCTGATTCGTCATTGGCTTCTTCTGCTTGATAATTTCTTGGTTCAATATCAATAAAATAATTACCCAAACCCGAATGTGAAAACTTAATACTCTCATTTTCTCCTTCTAGTTGCATCACATTATACTTCATATGTGGTTCCCTCATTACTTTAATCTGGTTCTGACAGTTGTTATAAGGCAACCACAAGTGTGACTAGTTAGTAGCAAAGTACCCATTGAGTTTCGTAGACTAGTCCCTACTCAAAATTAGTCCATATGCATCTGGTATGTCCACTACCATAATGTCTATTAATTGTCACACTCTTTCGTCCGCATCTAGTCGTATCAATACATCCTTCATCTCTCCCACCACCTTCATTGTTGTTCTATCCAACTGGATGATTTTTTCCTAAAGAAGGCATTGGTTGACCATCTTTCCTTCGACATACTGAAAGAGGCATAGCATTTGCAGATGCTCCAGAATCTACCAGATAGTTGTGTACATTGTGATTAAAGATCTCAAAGGTAAGTAGAAATGGAAATGTTCTGGATAGGGATTTTCCCCAAATACTTTCTTCACCAATCTCTTCCTCTGACTGACTATCATCTTGGGGTTTACTGGCTAGTGCATCAAAAGCTTCCAAGAGCTTTTTCCTCTGCTGGGGTAAGTTACACATCTCAAACAAAGAAATATTTTCCTTGGTTTCTCGATATCCTCTACTATATAATACCCCAGTTCACATTTTGTTGAACCTTTCTTGACACTTTCTACCTTACTCTCTGCATCCTTCACATGTTTATTGTTTGTGGGAACATTCTTCCTTGTTATGACTAAATCAAGTACAGGTGGGGTTTGAGAATTATTTCTGATTTTCTCCATATTTTACTAAATTCTCTTAATTTTGGGCAGTAATGTGTTATCCTCAATCATTGACCCCTTAATTCTTGTTGTGACATTTACAGCTGACAATTATATTTCATCGGTAGGTTCTTCTTCTTCCAAACCCAACGTGGACATGAAATCCCATAGAACCATGGTAGTTTCCTCAGGTGCCTCCTCTAGTTCATGATCCTTTTCTTCTCCGACTGCAAGCTCTATTAATTTAGATTCTAGTAATTGATTCATAACCAAATCATGGATTTAACCCACTGTGGGAAATTCTTTTCAAAGTGAGGTTGTTGGTGAAATGTGCAAAAATTGTCCATTCCAACTTCAATGAGATTCATAATGGAAGAACTGTGTGTGGGTGGTTGAGAGGGGCCAATTTCTTCTCTTATTTTATAATAAGACTTGAATTGCTTCTTGGCCTCTTTCTCCTTCTCAAGGTCAACAATCTTATTGGAAAATTTATGTACCATCTTGACGACACCTTCTAATTCATTAGAACGTTCCTCTTTGGGTCTAGTCAACAATAATGGTTTCTTGCTACCAGATTTAATTATCTTTGGTTCTACAGAGTGTTTGTTTATACATTCAAGTTCAGCCTCTATCTTTATAGCTTCTTCATAGGTTTCTACCAAAGTAATCTTCACTAATCTCTTGACAAACATTGCTATGTTAGGGGATAGTGTTGAGGTATAATACTCATTTAAAGTTTCTTCAGTAGGATTTATGGCAGCACTCAAATTGTTTAAATGTGTAGCAAATATTTGGCTAAAATCCTTCACTTTCTCTTTCTTATCCATCCTTAAAGCAAGTAATTATTTCATCAAAGTGGCAGTAGTTCTTTGGCTACCAAACTTTCCTTTAAAAAATATTTCAAAAGTATCCCAGTTTGTAATTGAATTTGTTGGTAAACCAAAATACCATGATGCTTCCTTAGCTTTAAAAGTATGTGGAGACAATATGCATACTACATCATCATGATCTACTGCTAAAAGACCTAAAGCTAATAAGAAACTTTGTAAGTGATCGTCTATAGAAATGCCTTCTCCTGGATCAAATTTAGGTAATTATTTTTTAGGATTCGAGGGAAAAGAATTCAATGGAGGAGCTAGATTGAGTGATGTTCTGGTTCTCCAAGTTGGTACTAGTGGGGGATGATTATCATTTGGATTCACGGGTTGATTTGCATTTACATTTCCAACCATGATTCTACAAGTATATTGAGGTGGAGAGTTCCAAGGTGATTGCAAAGGTGAACAGTACGGGGATTCTGGTCCCGACTGATTAAGCGGTTGGTCGATTTCCTGTAAGGATAAGTTCACCAATTCTTCCAAATTCCCTACCAACAATGAATCTTTCATATAAGTGGGTTTTTTAGATGCTCTTCTTCTCGATAATTCAGGGATTGTCTGTAATCCCCCAAGAGTCTTTGCATACGACCTTGTGTATATCCTGAAATGATCAACTACTTAAAAAGGAACCTAGTAAAGGTGCTCAACATTTTTTGGGTTTACTCGTTCTTCAGAAAAACTAGTTTCAGGGTTGTCACTGGTGGAATAGTTTCAGGAAAACGGGTTTCCTCATCCAACCATGCACTGGTGGCCCTCCTTCTAGCACCAAAACTATTGATTCCTGGAAAATACCAGGTACCGATAGTAGGGATTCTCCCCAATAACCGTTCCCAAATAGATCATTTATCGTTTGGTGTGGGGGATCCGTCCGGTTAGTGGCTCGGCTACCATATAATTAAAGTAACGTTTTAAATCTGTTTTATTGGTTGTGGCCCGGTCCACCATTTATGTAATTTTATGTTTTAATAAATGATATGCAAATGCCTAGATTAAATACAAGTGATCACGGAACAAAGAACTCAACCTGTGATGCGTAGGTTCTTACCTCCCGTCTTATCCCCTTTGTTCCTAAATCACAGAAAGAAGAACAACTAATCTAATCTAATCTATATTATCTAACCTATCCCCAAGGAGAAATATTATTATTCATATGAGCAATGTATTGCATTTTTTGCACAAAGAATTATACAGATAGTTCATAGATTCACAATACATAAATGCAGCAGAAAAGATAACATAGAGATAGCTCTGTGAAGTTAAATCATTCATTACTCATTTACTGCATAAGATTCATAACATAAAAATGAAATCATTCATAACACAGAAATAGTTCAGCGATCTCGCAAATTTGTATAGCAAGCTAAAACAAAAATAGTTCTTAATTCAAAAATCTACATAGCATGCTTTTGAAACTCAGGTAGTCCCTTCTCCAGCAAAATTTCAGTCCTCTTTATTATAACAAGAAATAGTTCTTCTTACAAAACGCATTTAGCATATGAGAGCTAGAAAATTCCCTCTCTCTTCTATTCTACCCCTACTTATACATTTACAAAATGACTGTTAGTTATCCATGCCCTTTGGGATTCCCCAACTCTTCATTTAAAACATTTTGTCCTCTAGTGTGCTCACTAGGAAAAAGGGAATAAACAAAATATTACACAAAAAAAATCCTCCACTTATGAATAAGACAAAAATCTAAGTGGGCCCAGTTGGTTTCTTAATGAACACATCACATGCTTGAGATTCTTCATTAATGATTCGATATTCAGCTGACTCCAACACACATGCTGCTATTTCATGTTTTGATAAAAAGGACTCTATCTCCTTTACTTTAGGTGCGTACTAACTCAGCAGCTCCTCAAATAGATTCTTTTGTACATAAACCTGTACAATCCAAACTCCAATAACTTCCTCACTAATGCATTCAATCCTAGCTATGATTTCTTCTCCGATCTGCAGCCTGTCTTGTAGGTTCTTTAAGTGCTGCTATCTTTCTGGGAAATCTTGATATTCAGTACCTGCTAAAACCTGCCATTGATGGTCGATTGAAACCATTCTTTTGTAGAACTTGGTACACTTCTCCACCATTTTGTCAATGGCTGTGTTTAACCTCACTACTGGTTTGCAGCCAAAATTTAATATCGCCAATTCCATCTTTAGACTTCCTGAGGTTTTCTTAGGCATGTTTTCTAGGAAGGATGAAGTAGCTCCTATCCAAGTTAGATGGCTTCACACAATTTCTTCTACATCTGATATTTTTTTCTAGAATTCTGTTGAGTTGTAGCCTATCTCTTTCAATCTAGTTTCAACCTGTTTAATTTTGTACATCTTTCCTGCCAAATTCAAAAGAATATGATTCATTTATTTTTGCAGCAAATATGCTTGATCTCGGAAAGGAGCAATATCAAGTTGTTTTTTATTTATAGCCCAGAGTTTCCTATCTAGCAAATTGTTATGAATTTCTAATTCCTCCACCCGTTTATTAGCTATGTCCTTTTTCTTTTCTAATTCTAAAACTTTCCATTCAAGGTCCCTTTTCTCTCCTTCAATGATATTAACTGATAATATTATCGACATTTTCTCCTTGTACTGTTCAAGATCATCGACCATTTTTCCAACATTATCAGCATTGGCGAGAGCTAAGGCTACTTTTGCCATCGCAAGGATTTTATGATCTTTATTCGTCCCATGTGTGACTATTTTCTCCGTTACCATAATTTCTATAGGCTAGTCTACAGTATCCACCCTTTTCTTGGTTCTTATCACAATCATTTTCTTGGTTTTATCAAATAAAATAGTGTTAAGGTCATCTACCGCCTATTCCTGGGATGGGATGAAAGGTATTACTCCAATATCTACCGTGGGAACTCGATCTTATGTTGTCTTGCTACTTGATGGGACAAATGGATCCATAGGATCATCATGGGCCTGTCCATGTTCCTGATTTTCTCGATCTGGGTCTTCATCCTCCTTCTGCTTTAGTTCCTCGGCTTCCCTTGCTCGGTTGGCCACTTATTCTTTTATTCTTTTAGTCTCCTCCCACAATTTATTCTCTTCTTCTTCTTTTTTCTATGGTTTTCTTCTTCCTATATTTTCCACTGTGCCTCCTATGATAACCGCTTCTTTGCTTCCTGAGACAATCTGTGGGATTCTTCTTCTCTTTTCTTTGCAGCTTCTTCTTATTTCTTTTGTTGTTCAGCAGTACTACTACTTCTTCCTTTTCCTCCAACAGTATTTATTTTCTTCTTGAATCTCCTTCCCAAGGCTCTCATATTGTAGGAATTGTGTAAAATCTCCTCATCTTTATCCCCGTAGTTGGTATATTCAAAATGCACTCCTACCGATGAACAATAATTTGCAATATTGTTCTTTGAATCATTTCGGTGAAAAAAAAATTCTCCAAAGTGAAGGTATTCTAATTATTTCACAAATTCGGGTGCACTCTTTACTTTCGTAAACTTATAACTACCCATATAGAATGGGAGTGGCGACTACACAGGATTTTTCTGATCAAATAATAAATTTCCAATCCCATCTATGTAAAGCTACCTCACCACCTCTTTGTGAACAACATAATATGTAGCATATTTAGGTAAAAAAGAAGGAGCTCTAGATCCCCCAAACATTCTTAGGTACAAACCTTCTTTCGAGAGGTAATAATGTCCATTATCTTCCACTATCTTTAACGTATCTTCAGACATGCAATTGCACTCTGTGAGGAATATTAAATTATAGAGTGGCATTAGGAAATCTTCGTAGATGCTCTTGTAGAAACTGTAATATTTGTGTGCCCAGAGAAGTTGGTATGCAAAGTACACAGGGGTCTTCATCTTATCTTATTTTCAATTTAGTGTTGGGAACTGGTGAGTGCACAAAATGCAATCAATCAGGAAAGATATCATATAGAACTCTAACTTCTTGTGTGACACACCTCTAAGTGTTGCACTTATGCATGAGGACAAACTGTTTGATACTATGTCAGCCCAGTTGAAAATGGTGCCCTTTGTGGGTACAAAGAAAATCATTGGTACCCATCTCATCTTATAAAATTTTCCATTCGCTAGGCCAAAAATTCGGTTTAACATTAGAGCTAGAATTCGATACAGGGTACGTAAATTTGCAGTTTCATATTCTCCAGAAGGCTTTGTACGGAACTACTTCCCATGAACCATTATCTTTCTTATACAGTCAAAAACATCCAAGAACAGCTCCTTCAACCATTTTTCTATCAAATAGATATGAGTTGTGGTTATCTTATATGCTTGAGCTACATATGTCGGACTGTAGGTAGCATAACCTTCGCCATCAGTGTTTGACAAGATCATCTTGGTTATATATTCCCTTGGGAGAATCCAACCAATGACCTCAAAACATGGAAAGAGTTCAGGACGTGTGGACAAATTCATGATACCTGGCCTCTTTATGTTTGCATATATTGGTATATATTCTAAACAAACGTCTGGGACTATCTAATCCTTAATCATCTGATAGATCTGGCCCCATCTGAACTCTGGTTCCACTTGAGTGAAGGGCTTAATATATTCATAGATAATCTCCACCTTCATTGTGATTTCCACCTCTAGATCGTCCTTCGTAACCTGAACCTTCTTCTTTCCCTTTTTAGGCATAGTGCTATACAAAAACTGAGGCTGTCAAAACTGCAAAACAATGTATTAGATCCATCTCAATCTTTTAATATGCATGCATGATAAACTGAAATTAGCCACAAACAGTGTGAAATTATATCAAACAAAATATTTTTTTTTACCATTTCATATTGAAACATTTCAACAAACTTCATGATAGTGGGGGAAAACCTCCGACTACCCTAGAACCTTTGAAATGAAAACAGTCTAGGGGTGGACCAAAAAGGCAGCGGGGACCTGTCACGTACTCAGCAAAAGAAAAACATCTTGGCTTTGTCAAATAATTCCCTACCCATCTCACATCCGGATTTCCAGGACTCTTTCCTTTTTAAATAAAAAAGATAATCGTCTATGATTTCAAACTTCAAAACGACAAGCTTAGAAAATTCTTTGGGCCAATCAACTTCTACACCTACCCCAACCAATGGTGAAAAACCCCTCTACTCTCACACCAATAAAGAGGACAAGGAGTGGTGCAGAGGGTGAAATGCTCATCTGAACATGACCCTTTTGGGGCGCGCACCTTAAAGGTCATTAATTTTGGTAACTCCGCGGTTTTTGCGCGAAGCTGTAAGCGAAGTTGCGACACAAAATAGTCTTAGGGGTGTCGGGGTTGGGTCAAAGCCCCTCTTTTTGTAAATGTCCCATGATTTGTGGGTGCCCATGGTTTACGTCCATGGTATTGTAATAGTGCAATTGTATAAATAAGGAACTCATGTAAAGGAGTCAAGTAAGGTTATAGTAGGTTCTATTATGATGATAAGTTGATGCAAAGGATCTAAGGCCCATTTTGGTTTAAGGTTAAGTCCCAGCTGTGTGCGTGGATGACCTCTGAGTGCACAGAGGGTTTTTGTAAGAAAGGTTCTGCAGCTGAGTGCGCAGAGGGTTTTTGTAAGAAAGGTTATGCAGCTGAGTGCGCAGAGGGTTTTTGTAAGAAAGGTTCTGTAGCTGAGTGCACAGATCTGTAGCTAAGTGTGCAGTTTTGGGTGATTGAGAAGATCTGCAGCTGAGTGCGTAGATCAGAACTGTGATTTTGTAAAGAATTTAATATAAACACAGTTCTATGGACGTAGCCCCTACACTGGGGGTGAACCACGTATATCTTGTGTGGTGGTGGTTCTGTTATTTGTGTGCTATTATGTTTTTATGCTTTTGATAAGTAGGTGAATGATAAAGTAAGATAACTGTTAAATATTAACTTCACTGTGAATTCCCAGTTAAGGGTTAAGCAAGAAACGTTCTTTTATCTAAACTGCAAAACTATTTAAGTGAATGTCGAAGCTCTATTTTGTATAAATATTTGTTGTTAAGGATAAAGGTACAGTAATATCCCTCTTCTGCTTGCAGAAACCTGATTCTGTGGCACCCCATAGCTGTTTCGGGTGAGACTGCAACCTGTTCGCAGGTTGTTGCCAAAAGGGCCAACACTGTGGGTCTCTTTGTTGGTGCGAAGTTAATAGTATAAAACCTGAGTCTGCCCTAAGCCCAAAAAATTGGTTCCGTTGCCGGTTGAACTCAATATATGCTTTAAGAGGGATCTACGTTGTACCTAGAGGGCTATTTTTTGGAAGCCCTCAGTAAAATAAATCAGTGATCTTAAATTTGCTGAACAAGAAAATAAGGATCCTCGTCGTAGCTCAGACGACTTCTTGCAAAGGTATGTTTTTACTGATATTTATGAAATTTTCTTTGGTAGTATCCACATAGAATTGCACCAGTGGTTATCCAAGTTGACAGAAAGAAAGACAAACTTCAAGGAAGATCAGTTTCCTGAATGGACCCCCACAAGAATTAACATATTGAAAAGGGTAAACAACGTGATATCACGAGCTGTTGATTTCTGGACAACGTGAACCCTTGAAGCATTTGTGACGGAGTTCACCATCGACACACATACTTCTTTCAACGAAGCTGAACGACAGTTTTTCAAAGGACCAAGAGGTAAGTACCTAAATTCATTTAGTCTGCAAATTAAAATTCTCTTGGCTGAGAAAGGCATATTGCTTATAGAATCAGATTGCTAGATTTATTTCTACTAACCTATGTTTGGAGGCGAAAGTGACTTCGACGAGCAAAGTGGTAAGAGATACAAGATAAATATTGAATCCTATACCCTAGGCCAGAATACCGGTTATTCCCCATTAAGTCCAGAAGACCCTGAATCTGAAGAAACCCCTTTTGTTAGAAACCCTCCTATAACTCAGCAGTGAAGATCTGTTATCCCTGAGAACCCTTCGCAATCTGAAAGTAACCCTAGCCCGAGTAGTCCTGTCACAGGTCAGTCTACCTCAATAAGTTCCCTTCCTCCTGTTACTAGTCTTCCACCTATTATCAGTCTTCCTCCTCCTCCTCCCCCTCCTCCTCCCCCTCGATTCACTATGGTCCATGTGAATGATGATATCAAGCTCCCAGTCTTTAAAGGAACTGGATCAGAGGATCCAGAGTAGTTTTGGTTCTTATGTGAAGCTATTTAGACTGCTAAGAACATTATGGATCAAGATATAAGAAGAGCACAACTGGTCACCTCTTTCAGAGACCGGACTTTGACCTGGTTTATGAAGTTTTCCAGTACTCAGAACTATATATTGGCTGATATTAAAATAGCAATGATCAAAGAATTCAAGAAGCCTAAATCAGAGTCACAGTGTATAACTAAACTGAAAGAAATTTAGCAAAAGCGAGGTGAATCAGTTTGGGACTTTGATTAGAGGTTCAAGGTTCTATTGGATCAAGTTAGTTTCACTATTGGACCAGCACAGCATAAAGAATGGTTCATTACAGCACAATTACCTGATATCGGGACTCCACTTATGCAATAGAAGGTTGCTGATCAGCAAGAAGCTTTGGAAATTTCTATGAAACTTAAGACAACCCTTGTTCAAGATAATTCTGGAATAGCCCAAATACAAGCACAGTTAGAAGAAATGGCTTTGGAGCTTCATGACATGAAAAAATGGAATTCTATTCGAGAAGAGGTTTGGTGTACACGATGTAAGACAGAAGGTCATGACAAAGAACAGTGTCCTGCATTAAGAAATTACCTGAATATTGGTGCGCCAAACCCGTTTAACCCTAATGTTCTATATTGTGAGATCTGCAGAACAACTAGCTAGCATCGAATTGAAGATTGTTATCTGCTGCAGAGATATGTTCAAGTACCTAAGAATCCCTATTGCAAGTTTTGTAAGTCAGTGGGACACAATGAAGATGAATGTCACAACTTTGACCTCATGAGAGAGCGAACCTATGACGCTTATAGGGTACAAAACGATGCACAAGGCAATGATGGATATGGTTACCGCGGTGGTCGAGGTAATTTCAGAGGCCGTTGTCGTGGTGGTATCCCTGGAGGAGGTCGAGGCCAGGTTATTTGCTATAATTGCAATTAGGCAGGACATCTATCTAGAGACTGTCAGAACCCAACTACGACATGTCGATATTGCAGAGCAGTCGATCATGTGATTGAGCAATGCCCACAGTTGATAGCCAAGATCCAAGAAAGAAATGGCACCCCTAGTCAGAATGTCCAGATGATTGTTGTCGAGAAAAGACCTGTCCCAGCTGTTAACGTTGTTACAAGGAGTGGAGCTACGACGCAAGTGCAGAATAAGGAGAAACATCCTGACGAGGCTTGGGTCCACAAGACCCCAGAGAAAATCCCAGCATTTGATGTTGGAAGAGAAAAAGAAACATTTATGGAAGCTCAAAAAGACTTTGCTGAGCTGAGAACATCAGTAGCAACCACGCAATAGCATCAACAGCAAGCTTCGCCAGATCAAGTAAGTACACTGTCATCATTTCTATAGAGTTGTATCAAGCTATTAAGAAATGAGAATGCTTTGAATGAATTATAGAAATTTATTCAGTCTTGCGAACCTCAGTGAAGCTCTGATAGAGACAAACATGTTAATAGAGTTAGAAGGACTGGAAGATAAATGAGATTGCATGCTTAAATAGGAGAATATGACATGACTGATATCATTTTAGATCTGGGATCAGAAGTAAATGTCCTAACTAAGAAGACATGGAAACAAATGGGACAACCTACCCTTGAATGGTCCCCTATACAGTTGAGACTAGCCAATCAGCAGAAGATTGTGCCCTTGGGAAGACTCCCTAGTGTGCCAGTAGATATTGATGGAGTCAGTACCTTAGCAGATTTCGAAGTCATTGAGATAATTGATGATAGCAACCCCTATCCATCCTTGCTAGGAATTGAATGGGCAATAAACAATGATGTAGTAATCAACCTTAAGAAGATACAGATGACTTTTCAACAACAAGGTTTGAGAGTTATAGTACCATTGGACCCCTCTCAAGGAGAAAGGTACATAGATCCAGTCAGAGATGAAGATTAGGATGTTTTGGATCATATTTACAACATCACAACTAAAGAAGAAGACTATGTTAACCCTACTATTGAAGGAATAATGGATTGGCAGTGTGACATTTCTTGCATGACTGATTCAGACGAAGGTCTAGAGAATTGGCAGAATAGACTTTATGAGCTACATGGACATCGATGTGCAATAATTACCAAGTCTCTCAGATGGCTTGGCTCATAGAAAAGAGTCTTGCCCACCTTTGATGGCTTGACAGACCCAAAATATTTTATTGTACAATTATCAGAGAAAGTACCAGACTCACAGAAAATGGAGACTCTAGAGTCAGTATTCAGAGACACAGCTGCCAGATGGTGGAATGGTCACAAAAAGTACATTCATAGTTGGGGAGCTTGTCAAAAGTTCCTGCGCCTAAGATTCATGGATCAACCTCAGGAGGTGCGAAGCAGATTTAATGGTAAGACTAGCCCTCAGGAACATTTCGAGCAGTGTTATGAAGCATGGAAGCATGTACCTCATGAAGAATGGGTACATGGGTTTGTACACACTCTGGAACCTGTAGCAAAGAACTGGTATGAAGAGGTCGAGCTTCGCCATGGTACTGTAAGTTGGGATAGTCTTGTGGATAGTTTTGTGCTCACATTTTCTATTAATGAGGTTTGTCCTGCTTTGGACGCATCTATTAGGTTGATCCATACTAATGTGTTTGATGATAAAGAAATAGCTGAGTACCAACCTGATTGGAAGGAACAAGAAGCTAATGCAGTAGAATGTTATAACCTCGCAATTAACGAGGATGATGACCCGCACAACATTAATATTCATGAGTCAGAAGGACACTGCGAAGTACATGGACCAGCAGTCGAAGCACCTGAAGTGACTCAGCCCTTGAAGACAAGGAAAGTAAACATTGGATCAAAAGAAATGCCTAAGTATGCTACCATTGGAGATTATTGGGACAAAGAAATACACCCTTATAGGTTGAATCCTAAGTATAAAGAAAAATTCAAAATGAAGCTAGATAAGATGCTCGTTGCAGGAATCAATGAGGTTGTCGAAGAAATTCTGTCGTGGTGTCACAATGTGTCGAAGGTCCCTATTGTGACAAAGATGAAGTTTGTGGTTGTGCTGAAGAAGAAAGGTGCGTCGAAGCTTAAAATGCGACCATTGGGAAAAATCAAATTTGGCGGCGTCGATACATTAACTACATTAACTTCCTATAATGATGATATTTTAGGAAATCTAACACCGTTTGGACAAGATCTACAACAGATATGTCATATTTGGTGTCTTCAATGCACAGTTATGGCAGATTTCGTCGATGGATTCTATAAGAAGACACCCAGGTCTGCGAATTTTTCATTACACATTTTCTTAAGCTTTACAACTAAGTCCATGTCAGCTGATCGTGAAGTTCAGGAATTAGTGAGAGAATTTGAACTGAGGGGTCTGCAGAACCTTATGAGCACCCCGCCTGCATCTGCACCTCGCGAAGAAACTTCCCCAGCACCAAACCAGCCAATGCAGACACAATCTACTAGGAAGAATTTTAAGCCAAAAGTTCATTCTAAGCGGAATGAATATAGACACAAGCAATCAGGGAAAACATCGAAGGATCCCAAGATGAATCCTTCTGGTTCAGCAGAGATCCCACCTGAAGCTTTTGAAGACTTCGGTGAGGATGAGAATGTTGCATCACATCATCGACCATATCTTACGCCTGTTCAGCTAGGATTTCAGCCACCTCGGCGGATAGAAAAGTTCACATTACGCACCCCTTCACTGCCACTGGGTGTGCAGTTGGATGGGATAATGACATGGAAATTAGACTGGCTCAAGTACGCCGACCACGATACAAATGATCGTGGGAAATTTCCACAGTTCGCACCTGGGACATACTTGCACTCTATCCACTATCCGGAGACTGGAGCGACGTTATTAGAAGTGAAACAGTGGGCTGCTGGCTTGGAGAAAGCTGGTTTGTTGAAGATGCTCAATGTTCCCCACTTTGGTCGCAGCACACAGGTGACCGTGGTGGTCAAGCAATTATTGGCGTTGGTGCATGATGGGAGCCTATGGATAGGAAACTAGAAAGTCACCATCAATGGAGAATTCATTCACCGGATTACGGGCCTGATCCTAGCATTGAGTTTATGGGAAAACATGAAGACGTGAAGCTAGCACAGAGCATGAAGGAACGCTTTGGGCTGACGAAAGCGAGGGTATAAAACCTCGACCATTCGGCATCAAAACATTCGATTTGTTGTAGAGCTCTTAGCATGCAAGCTAATGCAGAAGTGCAGACCGAATGAAGTATCTACCCCAATTGTCAGTATTTATGCGAACTATGCCAAAGGCTACAGTTACAAATGGGTAGAGTACATTTCCAAGGAATTCCTCGAAGATGTCCGTGACGCGCAGGAGAAAGGCAGACCTTTTCACTACTCATGGTTGTTAGTGCTTATTGCACTGGTAGGATGGAAAGAACCTACCGAGGCACAGTTTGTTGATGTGACTCCGCACATGCCTAGCGCACCAAGGTACGCATCTATGTGGGTGTCACAGGATAAAACCTTCCAGTAGATGACGAACTACATGTTCTCCTTCTACGCAATGAACATATCCTATGAGATCCTGAAGACACCTCAGCTTAGTAATGAGCTATTTTCTCAGTATGATGGAGCGGCCAACTTTAGGGCCGACATACATCATCTCTTCATCCAGGCCCGCGCAGATAAAAAGCATAAATGGTTTAAGTTACCATACGTAGTAACCAAAGAAGACATCCTCATGGTAGTTCAGCAGTGGCCAGCTGAATGGTTGAAGGACGCAGGAACAAGGCCCACAATACCAGTTCCTCCAGTGACAGATGTGGGCGCAAGTTCTAGTCAGCCGCAGCAGGGTGACCCACCACAAGACAACGAAGAAAAAAGTGAGTCGCAGCAGAGTGAAGGAGACCAGGGTGGAGATAGTGGAGCTAAGGAAGAAGAAGAAGAATTGGTCAAGACCATCTCAGACCCCAATCGCCCAGATAAGCGCAAGTCTCCAGAGGCAGAGGAAGTGACTAAACCTCAGTCCAGAAATAAAGTGAAGGCGTCAAAAGGTACAAATATCGTCGAAGAGCCCGCCATGATGATGGAAGAGCTTGACCAGGCTCTGACGAAGTCTACAGAAGCACTAACTAACAAATGGTCACAATTTGTAGCTACACATCTTGATGCTCTCACCGACGTAGCACACGAATTTCAGAACTGAAGGAGTTAGCAGAAAAATCAGCGATTGGCGCTGCAGCAAGCAGTGCCCCAGTAATCGCGTAGCCAGATATAAGGCAATGGCTAGCCAGGGATAACAGAATATAAGTTCCAAGTGCATCCATCATAATAACTGACACAACGTCTCGCTCGGAGATGAGCATGACAGCCGGGATAGATTACACCACGTTGTCTATGACAGAGCTGCACCTTTGTCAACTGAAAATCATGAGGGAGATCCAGGAACACGATAGCTTCTCACACAAGCAGTTGGAAAATACCATGAAGCAGAGTGAGAGCCTTGCAGCGTAGTTGGAGGAAGTGGAGCAGAGGAAGAGGGACGCAGAACATAAGCAGGCTACACTGGCGCGAGTATTGGATGACGCATGTCAAAGTTTCCTTGACTTCGACATACAGGCTGAGGAAGAGCCAGAGCAAAGAATAGCCAAGATAAAGGACTACGCACAGTAGTCTCATAGTGAAATAGAGAAGCTCAAAGCAGAACAGGAGGCTCAGATTGCGTAGCTTCAACTTCGCATCATCCTGAAGAGCCCGCCAGAGGTCAGGGAGTAGCGTCGCAGAGATATTTAGGATTCAGCAACGAAGATCTCAGATCTTGTAAGCAGCACAACAAAACTGCTAGAGGAAAGCGTCGACGCCTGGGAAAAACTACAGGACAATCCAGAAGTAGAAAAATTGCAAGAAACCATCAAGCAGCAACAGACAGAGATGGATGTAGTGAAAGCGGAAATTAAGACCCTGCCTCCTATGCAGAAGATGCTCAAGGTAAAGCAAAGTAATGAAATCTAGTAGGAAATTGAGTCATACAGAACGAGAGAAACACTGTTGGAAAATTCTATGTAGCCCCTTATCAACGAGGCCTTGGAGTTGAGCATTGCTGGGGACAGCCAACTCAAAGTTCTGAAGGAGTATGATGCAGTTGCACAGGAAAAGGCCAGCGAAGCATCAGCAGCAGCATTACAGGAGTTGGTGCAGAAGAAGCAAGCAGCCGATGATATCATGCGTGGCCTCAACAAGCAATTCACTATCTTTGCCAACAAGATTCTCCCACCAAACAAGCAGTAGAGTGTCCCGAGACGGGACACTGGTGAGTCTTAGGGGCCTGTTGGGGTGCGCACCTTAACGGTCATTAATTTTGGTAACTCTGCGGTTTTTGCATGAAGCTGTAAGCGGAGTTGCAACACAAAATAGTCTTAGGGGTGTCGGGGTTGGGTCAAAGCCCCTCTTTTTTTAAATGTCCCATGATTTGCGGGTGCCCATGGTTTAAGTCCATGGTATTGTAATAGTGCACTTGTATAAATAAGGCACTCATGTAATGGAGTCAAGTAAGGTTATAGTAGGTTCTATTATGATGATAAGTTGATGCGAAGGATCTAAGGTCCATTTTGGTGTAAGGTTAAGTCCTAGCTGTGTGCATGGACAACCTCTGCAGCTGAGTGCGCAGAGGGTTTTTGTAAGAAAGGTTCTACAGCTGAGTGTGCAGATCTGCAGCTAAGTGTGCAGTTTTGGGTGATTGAGAAGATCTGCAGTTGAGTGCGCAAATCAGAACTGTGATTTTGTAAAGAATTT
Organism: Pseudotsuga menziesii; assembly: GCA_001517045.1. NCBI lineage: Eukaryota > Viridiplantae > Streptophyta > Pinopsida > Pinales > Pinaceae > Pseudotsuga > Pseudotsuga menziesii. The sequence continues at coordinate 103,544 of LPNX011153854.1, read as the reverse complement.
AATATAAACACAATTCTGTGGACGTAGCCCCTACACTGGGGGTGAACCTCGTATATCTTGTGTCGTGGTGGTTCTGTTATTTGTGTGCTGTTATGTTTTTATGCTTTTGATAAGTAGGTGAATGCTAAAGTAAGATAACTGTTAAATATTAACTTCGATGTGAATTCTCAGTTAAGGGTTAAGCAAGAAACGCTCTTTTATCTAAACTGTGAAACTATTTAAGTGAATGTCGAAGCTCTATTTTGTATAAATATTTGTTGTTAAGGATAAAGGTACAGTAATATCCCTCTTCTGCTTGCAGAAACCTGATTTTGCAGCACCCCATAGCTATTTTGGGTGAGACTGCAACCTGTTCGCAGGTTGTTGCCAAAAGGGCCAACACTGTGGGTCTCTTTGTTGGTGCGAAGTTAATAGTATAAAACCCGGGTCTGCCCTAAGCCCAACAGACCCTTCCATGAAAACAAACTGACAGAAAACCCCCCATGGCGAGGGCAGAGGGAACGGGTGGCTTGGGAAAGTAGGGAGACCTAACGGCCCTGCTATCCAGGAGTGGAATGACCAGGGTTCATTTTCGTGGGAACAAATAACCATCAAAACCTAAGATGATGAATAAATCTCTATGGTCATGGGGTATAAATAGATCTTACGGGAAAGAAAACCTACCACCCTGGACTAGAACAAAATACCAGTAAGAAAACTTCAGAACTGATCATGCAAAAGCTTGGAATCCTACCTGGTGAAATAAAATAGGCTGGAGTGAGTTCAATCCTTGTGCAACTGACTAGATCCATGCAGCACCTGACAGCTCCACACGGGGACATTGGAAAACTCAAACAGACAATATAATGTCATAATCCATACCTATGGGGCTTAAATAGCTATGTGTTTGAGAGGGTTATTAATAGGTTATTGTATCGGCAGCTTGTTGTAATCTCACAGATCACATAAGGTTACCAATAATACATACAAAAATATACACAGATACAAGAGACAAGAACAGATAGGATAAACAGATTATATTATTCTCAATAGATCGTACAAAGCCAAGAACTGAACTGGCTTCTTGTGAGGCTCAACAGCCTAATATATACAGATTACAAACAGTTACAAAAATAACTACCTGTCGGTTCGGTGAACCGACACGACTATTGGTTAGCAGACTTAATTACTGTGTTTGCTCGGCCGACCGACTTAGTCGGCTGATCGACTAAGTCGGTCCCTCGACTTAGTCGGCTGATCGACTAAGTCAGTCTTCGTTCAAGTCGACTCTCTCCTTCTACATCTCCCCCACAAACAAAACATTTCTTCGTCCCGAAGAAAATATGTAAGTACAAAAATGAAGTCCTGTCGAACCGTTCAGACTTGCTCCGGGTGAGGACTATGTAGTCGGATGGTCGGTCGTCTTTGAACGCACACTTCGACGATGGCGGGAGCTGTGATGGCAAGTTGACGCTGGAAATCTGTCCATGTCTGCAGGGCTTTCTGGATGTCGATGGTTAGAGTTGTTACACTTGATAATACCAACATCTTTTCGGCCATAGGCATTTCTGCAATATTTTCCATGCTAGGACCCAACAGTTGGTTTTGTTCTTTGGTAGTATCCAGGAGTCTTTTCATTTGTGGATAGATGTGGTCAACCTTCTCCAAGTTTGGTAAGGCTTGCTGTACCCACTGATGAGCTTCTTGTTCGAGTTTTTGTAGCTTGCTACTTTCCATCACAATCTGCTCTTCAAGGGTCTGCCTCAGTTCTACCTCGGTCATTTTCCGACTTTCCAAGGCCTGAATGCCTTGTCGTGTCTGCCTGCTCTGATGATAGACCTACCCATAATGAGTCAGCCAATCTCTTAGCACTTCTTCAGTAACAATGGATTCCTCCATATGGTCTTGTAAAAGTTTGTAAGCCTCCGAAAAGGCAGTATGCTGGGTCAGGAGCAGTCGAGTAGTCTCTTCTTTTTGTTCTGCTCTAGTCCCTTGGATATGTGTCTGGATAGTCGACACCAAGCCTTCAAACAGCTGATACGCCCTTTCGAGTGGTCGGTCCGTTGCAGTTTTGACCGGTCTTGGGGTGACAGTTTGTGCAAGAGACCTACACTTGCCGAGAAACTCAACCTGTTCAGCCTCCTTATCCCTGAGTTGTTTCTTTACTTTTTGTGTCCTCTTCTTTGCTTCTTTTGCTAGGGTGTTTAGTAGTTGGCCGACCTCTGTGTCGGTCAACGAACTTGCATCTTTTAAACTTATCCATAGCCTGGATGGTCGATGCTGGTCTGTCTGTTTCTTTTGTTTGTCAGCATCGTGCTCCTGAGTACCTGCAATAGTAGAGGTCGGTTCTGTGGTCTTCTGTTGCTGTTCTGTTGGCTTGTCTTGAGGGCCTGCAGAAGTGGAAGGTGGAACAGAAGTTGAAGGTGCTTGTGTCTGAAAGGGTGGTTCAGTGGTCGGGGGATTTTGTGGTTGAGGAGGTGGTATGTCCACTTCCGGCTGTGAAGATGATGGTGGGTTTGGCTGTGAATCAGGCGGAGGTGGAGGTGGTGGAGATGGT
>LPNX011153854.1:57440-97034 GCA_001517045.1 Pseudotsuga menziesii | reverse complement strand
TGAAACAACAAAACCAATCCACTCTGTGCTAAGGGTTGCGACTACCGATAAACCAGACCTCGACCGAATGACTGCAGCCGACTTCCCTGCTACATTCTCACAGTTCAGGGAAGGAAGTCGACAGATCAATGAAGCAAAAGCTCCAGAATGGTTAGATTCCAAAGTAAGAACTAAGGAAGTAGACATTTCAAATGACGATCGACCAAAAATAGCCAAGATTGGTGATTATTGGACTAAACAACAAACTGCTGAAATAGTAACCTTACTTAGAGAATTCCAAGACGTCTTTGCAAGGGACTATAAAGACTTGAAAGGGTTATTTCAAGAAATGGGAGAGATGAAAATCGACACTAAACCTGATGTCCGACCTGTTAAGAAAAGGCCTTATAAACTAGCCCACAAGTATAAGGAAATAGTTAAAAAGGAGATCGACAACATGTTGGAAGCAGGGATTATCTACCCCATCAACCAGTCGGAATGGGCAAGTCCCATGGTCGTATAGCCTAAGAAACACGACCCGACCAGATTAAGAATCTGTGTCGACTTCAGGGAGCTGAATAAAGTCACACTGAAAGATCCCTTTCCCACACCTTATGCTGATGAAATCCTGAATGAAGTTGCAGGACATGAGTGTTACTCGTTTACAGATGGGTTTTCAGGTTATAACCGGGTACCCATCGCAAAAGAGGATCAAAAGAAGACAACATTTGTTTGTGAATTTGGCTCTTTTGCTTATCGGGTTATGCCTTTTGGACTCAAGAATGCACCTGCAGTGTTCTCTAGAATTGTTGTAAAAACTTTCCAGGAATATATCTATAAAACTATGGCAGTCTACTTCGACGACTGGACTATCTATTCCACACTAAAGGATCACTGCGCATGGCTCCGACTTATGCTGGAAAGATGTCGACAGATTCAACTTTCCCTCAATATTAAGAAATGCATCTTTATGACTCCCATAGGCATACTCTTAGGACATATTGTCTGCAAAGAAGGAATCAAGGTTGACTTTGCCAAAATTAAGATTATTCTTGACCTAAAACCCCCAATAAACCCTAAACAAGTTAGGGTCTTGCTTGGTCATACAGGGTACTATAGGAAATTCATCAGACATTATTCTGATATGAATCACCCTCTAGAAGAATTACTGAAGGACGATATCGAATGTAAATGGACAGAAGAATGCTAGATCTCCTTCGACAAATTAAAGAGAAAACTGGTCGAAGCACCCATACTTAAATTTCCAAATTGGTCAACCCAATTTCATGTGCATATCGACGCATCAGGAATAGCAATTGGAGCAATCCTGACTCAACCAGGAGATTATGGGATGGATTACCCTATAGTTTACAGCATTCGAAAATTAAATAAGGCTGAAAAGAACTATTCGACCACGGAAAGGGAAGCCCTAGGAATGGTATTTGCACTTCAGAAGTATCGACACTACCTATTAGCTAACCCCTTCATATTTTACACCGACCATCAAGCTTTGAAGTATCTCATAAACAAACCTCTTCACCATGGGAGAATTTGTTGATGGCTACTTCTCTTTCAAGAGTTTGAGTTTGAAGTAGTGGTCCGACCAGGAAAGCTCAATGTCGGACCTGACCACCTATCCCGAATCGACACAGGAGAAGAACCGACCGGAGTCGACGCCGACTTGCCGGATGCACATCTATTTTGTATAGAAGCAATACCAGAAGAGTTGGAGGATATTGCTCAGTTCTTAGAGACAGGTCAGGCACCAGAAGGTCTGAACACTAAGAAGAAACAAATCCTAGCTATGAAGGCTGCTCCATACAGCCTCATCAATGGATTTCTATACAAGATGGGGTTGGACGATGTTCTTAGAATATGTGTACTCGAGCATGAACGAGAGCAAATCATGGACGAAGCACATTATGGACCCGCAGGAGGACATTTTCAGGCCGACACAACTGCCAAGAAAATCCAACAGTCTGGACTATGGTGGCCGACACTTCATAAATATTGCAAAAACTTTGTCAGCCGATGTGATAGATGTCAACGACTCGGTCGACCCCTGCCAAGCACAGAAATGCCCCTGATCTCTATAAACCCTAATCTCACCTTTGAAATCTGGGCTATAGACTTCATAGGACCATTCCCTGTCCCAGCCCGACAATCAGGTGCAAGATATATCATCACTGCAGTGGAATATGTTACTAAATGGGTAGAAGCAGAACCTGTCGAGACCTGTTCAAGTGAGATAGCTGCTAAGTTCATATATGAAAACATCATTACTCGATTTAGTTGTCCGCTCACTTTGATCAGTGACCAAGGGTCTCACTTCGTTAACAAAACTATCAAAAATCTAACCGACAAGTTTCACATCGACCACCGACGTAGTACAGCATATCACCCACAGTCGAATGGTGCAATCGAAGCTTTCAATAAGACACTGACAAAAGGATTGACTAAAATATGCAGTGCCGACAAGGATGACTGGGATGAGAAAATTCCCGCAGTCTTATGGGCATACATGACAGCCTACAAATGATCAACAGATCAAACCCCTTTTCGACTGGTATATGGCCAAGAAGCAGTCGTCCCTCTACACTTCAGACAACAGGCACCTATAGTTGCACAACTACTACATGTTGATGTCGAACAGGCCAGGAAGGATCGATTCTTTCAACTTAATAAACTAGAAGAACACAGACTTATGGCCATCCAACACCAGGAAATACAAAAACAACAGCAGAAAGCATGGCACGACCGGAATATCAAAAACAAAAATCTGTCGGTCAGTGACCTTACTTTACTCTATAATAGTCGAGTAAAAGGAAAACCCAAGAAATTGCACACCGAATGGATGGGCCCGTACATAGTCGAAGAAATACATCCCAATGGGTCGGTCCGACTAAAAACATTACAGGGCCTGGTATTTCGGAAGCTCGTTAATGGCGCCCAACTGAAACGATATAAAAAAAAAATCATATAACGGTCTTAACTGACCACCAAAACCCTATAAAAAAGTTAGAAAAATCCAAAAATCAACACCGTACACTCATAACCATCAGCATGACAGCAACTCACCCCTCCGACAACCGACATCACTTCCATCGATCGTCTTCATCGACCAGTCATGCCGACCATTTTCACCACTGACACCGACCGTCGACCTCGAGAGTCCCATCACATATTAATGGCCTCGATCGCCGAACCAGATCCCCCAAATCACACTCGAGTATTGCAGTTGGACTATCAAGTCTGCCATTAATACATCCAGTTCAACACTCCACCACACCCATGCCTATAAATAATGGACCGCCGAAGGTTCATTCACCACACCCCTTACACACAGAGCACTCGCATTCCCCGTCGACTAAATCCCACGAACCCTGTTACCAGTCCGACCAATCTGATATCATGGCACCCAAGCTTACCCGCGCCGCGGCCAAGGCAAAAGAGTTACAGGCAGAGGACACACCCTTGGTCCAAAGATTGAAACATATCCAAAATGCCAAAGTCCAGGAGGGTCCTTTCCAAAAACTCTGGACAGAAATCCAAGAGTGGGCCTTTGTCAATAGACAGACAGACCAACATCGACCATCTAGGCTACGGATAATTTTAAAATATGCAAGTTCATTGACCGACACAGAGGTCGGCCAACTGCTAAACACCTTAGCAAAAGAAGCAAAGAAGAGGACACAAACAGTAAAGAAATAACTCAGGGATAAGGAGGCTGAACAGGTCGAGTTTCTTGGCAAGTGTAGGTCTCTTGCACAAACTGTCACCCCAGGACCGGTCGAAACTGCAACGGACCGACCACTCGAAAGGGCATATCAGTTGTTTGAAGGCTTGGTGTCGACTATCCAGACACATATCCAAGGGACTAGAGCAGAACAAAAAGAAGAGACTGCTCGACTGCTCCTGACCCAGCATACTGCCTTTTCGAAGGCTTACAAACTTTTACAGGACCATATGGAGGAATCCATTGTTACTGAAGAAGTGCTAAGAGATTGGTCGACTCATTATGGGCAGGTCTATCATCAGAGCAGGAAGACACGACAAGGCATTCAGGCCTTGGAAAGTCGGAAAATGACCGAGGTAGAACTGAGGCAGACCCTTGAAGAGCAGATTGTGATGGAAAGTAGCAAGCTACAAAAACTCGAACGAGAAGCTCATCAGTGGGTACAGCAAGCCTTACAAAACTTGGAGAAGGTTGACCACATCTGTCCACAAATGAAAAGACTCCTGGATACCGCCGAAGAACAAAACCAACTGTTGGGTCCTAGCATGGAAAATATTGCAAAAATGCCTATGGCCGAAAAGATGTCGGTATTATCAAGTGTAACAACTATAACCATCGACATCCAGAAAGCCCTGCAGACATGGACAGATTTCCAGCGTCAACTTGCCATCACAGCTCCCGCCATCGTCGAAGTGTGCATTCAAAGACGACCGACCATCCGACTACATAGTCCTCACCCAGAGCAAGTCTGAACGGTTCGACAGGACTTCATTTTTGTACTTACATCTTTTCTTCGGGACGAAGAAATGTTTTGTTTGTGGGGGAGATGTAGAAGGAGAGAGTCGACATAAGTCGACTTGAACGAAGACCGACTTAGTCGATCAGCCGACTAAGTCGGTCGGCCGAGCAAACACAGTAATTAAGTCTGCTAACCAATAGTCGTGTCGGTTCACCGAACCGACAGGTAGTTATTTTTGTAACTGTTTGTAATCTGTATATATTAGGCTGTTGAGCCTCACAAGAAGCCAGTTCAGTTCTTGGCTTTGTGCGATCTATTGAGAATAATATAATCTGTTTATCCTATCTGTTCTTGTCTCTTGTATCTGTGTATATTTTTGTATGTATTATTGGTAACCTTGGAAACTTAGGAGTTACCCTTTCGTTCATCGACTAGACAGAGAATTTCCTTTCTGGTTTGATATCAGGCGCCCAAAGTGACAAAATTAACTCCATCGGTGGCCAAACTCATCCATTAGTGCGGTATCGGACGGACTTCAAAACGTTGTCGGTTGAGAACAAAGCAGACACCCGAGACACTGGCCAAGACTCCGAAAGGGGTCCTCAGAAAATTGGTTGGAAGCTTCCGAAATTGTGGGCCAGTAAGCACATAGAAATTCTCCCAATGCTACCAACAAGTTTTTTCTAACTGGTCCAATAAATTGGATAGTCTGTCGATAAGCCCTCAGAACGAGACTTGAAATTTTTTTCCGAAACATCGACTCCAAAGACGACAGTTTAACCGACAGATCGACAAACTTGCATGAGTTTTATGGTAGGCAGAAAGAAAGTGAAGGATCATAAAAATTAGTGGGTGGCTCGCCTGTTACATCGACTAAACTCAATGAGTTCATCTGATACTGTAGGTGGAAAACATAAGTTTCAACTTAATATTTTTTTCGATCTGTGAAAAAACTAAGTCAGGGAAAGAGGTTTCATAAAAGGAAAAGGTAGTCTGGGAGGGTTCAAATAACTAGAAGTGAAAGGGGGGCCCTAAAACATGAATTTTTTTTGGGTTAGAGGTTGCTACAGAAACAGAATTTAAGGTGGGTGAATCAATAGATGAGTTGTTATATGTTTTGATCTGTGATCGATTGCGCAGAAGTAATATGATAAGACGGATGTTGAACTAAATCAGTGTTATCTTGTTTTATCTTTTTTCGTCTTTCTGTTAATGCAAATTTGATGATGAATGATAAGTGAATCTGAAATATGGATCTATGATGCGATGTTTACTGTTTATGAATGTTTTCATCTTTTTAGATCTGTTTTCGCACTGGTAGATTTGTTACAGTTATGAATGAATGATGCACAATGATGAATGGTTCTGTTGATCTGATATGGTCATTAAGCTGATGAATCGCTGATGCCCTAATCCTCTTTTATACTGTGGAAACTTGGTTCCAATAGCCCTCCCTTGAACATATCAGGTGAGACTTCATCCGCTATATGGGTGTTGCTGGACAGGGTAAAACCTATATGAGCCGATTCTTAGGGAAATCGCGGCGATTCGAGTGTCGACAGAGTGGGACCCCTGTCGATTGGGTTTTGTTGGTTGAGGTTTGAGCCAACAAATGGTCCCTTCACCAGTTTGACCAACCACCATTGTTGAAGAATTCATGAGCATGTCGATCGGATCATCATCGATTTTACGGGCGAAGCAGAAGGGCCAGAAGCCGAGCTCCAAGCCACCATAGAAGAGACAAATGAGAACTTCCATCAAGGCACAAGGGGAAGGAAATGCGCAAATGGGGCTGGGCTATGGAATCTGCGGCGCCAAAGGGATTTTTCATTAGATATTTCCCGGGATATATCGCTCCCACGTGACCTGGTGCCAATCCTAGGCACTTGACCAAAAATCAAAATTATCAGCCGAAAATGCCATTGTTGTCGAAAGGGATGATGTGCACCATTGACATTGTCCCTCAATTGATGAAGATGAAGTACGAGGATCATGATCTGTTTCTATGGAAGGATGTAGCAAATGAACCCTACGATTCATTTCCTTTGGTCGTAGGAGGGCCCATAGTGCATATTCCGCAGCCATGGGTGCAAGGGATGGATAAGTTTGGGTTACTGGGGCTTATCAACATGCTGCATTTTGGGCGGTTGAAGGAATCAAATGCGAGCGTCAATCATCTATTGGCGTGTTTTCATGGAGGAACGCTATGTTTGGACACACCAATTGTGATTATGATGGACTTAATCTCAAAGATCACGGGGTTACCAAAGGATGGGCCAAACCCATCGCAATATTTCAAAGGAAGGGATAATGACAAGCGGCTTGCTGCACGGTTGAAGGAGAGGTATGATTTCCAGGGTGATGGCAGAGAATATCGCATCGACAGTATTAACGATAGGATGGTTCATATTGGCGCACAGATTTTGGTAAGTAATATTTTCAGAAAGAATTTCCCTATTCAGTGCACTTCGGGGGTGATTGCATGTGCGCAACAATGCACCGAGGGAATCTGTAACATACCAAAAAAAAACTGGAAAAAATAAATATTTAATATTTATTTCAGCAAAACATTATGTTAAATTATATTAAGACCAAGTGGTCAAAGATGATTGTAATTGAAGAATTATTTATTTTATTAATTAATAAATGGAGACACATATTCAAGGGAGATTGTTAAATGAGATCTCACTGCCACTAATAGGAAGGAGCAGCTGTAAAAGGCTGACTGACAAATGGAAACACCAACATTCACTTTCTAGCTGTTGCAGGAGCATAATCCCTAAAAAAGTGGTCATGTTCCCTGAGAGGGGGAACTGATTTGGGTGGCTCATTAATTCCAAACTGACCCTAAGACCTAGGAAATCTTATATAAACCATCAAATTGAGCAAGAGGCTCACCATCCATTCTGATTTTCTAAGAGAATGATTTTGTGATTGCTGCAAAATGAAAAGGTTAGGCACACAAAGAATTTGATGAGGGGATAGCTAAAGTGAATTTCTAAGTTAAGTCTATTATTGAGTTGAGTTGCAGAAGTCTGCTGTGTAGCAGAAATTTCCGTCCTAGTGGTGTAATGAGAAAGCTCGAGGGTCCTAAGCAAGTGATTTGGCTGCTTCAAGAAAGGTTGGGTGGAACATTCTCCTTTGGGTATTGGTTCCATTCTCTGTAAAACTTCCAGGTTCTAACTCTAAACTGTTTATGTCATTATTTATTTCTAATTAGATTATCTACAAATTTGTTTAGAATTTAGTAATGGAAAGTTACTGATTGATTTAGAATTCAAAAATACTTTGATGAAGTGCAACTATCTTTAGAATTTAGCAATGGAAAGTTACTAATTGATTTAGAATTGAAAAATATTTATTCCTTGTACTTTTCCTCTCACCAACATGATGGTGGCGTACTTTAGTACAGTGAACATAGAATTATTTTTTATTAAGTGGAATCATAATTAATGAATAAGTTGTATATTATACTGTTTCTAGAGCAGGGGTTCAATATATAGTTATACACAGTCTCTCCTCTAATTCAAATGAATCTACCTTTATTAAATCATAAAATACAGTTCTCTTTCAAAACAAAATAACAGAATTTACTGGAAAGCTGAATTCTGTTGACAATTGAAAACATCAAAGCTAGATCTTACGAGTTTCTTAAATTTAGATCTTATACTTATCTAATAATATCAAGTCAGGTTGATCGACGAATGTTAGCACTTATTGAAAAGGCTTCCAGTTTGATTTGATATTGTTCGAAGTAATTCTTCTATAAATAGAAATTTATTGTTTAGGGCTTATCCCTTTTCCATTCAAATAATATAATAGATAAGGGTCACATATAGTTATGATTCATAGAGAAGTTTTACGTTTACAAATAATAAAAATAAAAATAAAAAATATTTAGCACAGAATGTTTATGAATAAGTTACTAAAACTGGATATTTAATTGGGGTTTGAATTTTATCTACTTACACAATCAAAATTATTAATTTCCGTTTAAGATAAATAAATTGCTCTGTAATTAAATCCCTTACCTACTCCCATCAAGTCCTTAAAACCGTTAGCAGTTTAATAAACAAATTAATCCATTTTATATTCCATAAAATATAGTAAAGTATTTTACTGTTACAAATCTCCTTGGTTTTAGAAGGCAAAATATCGAGATAGTATTATAATTTACATTTCTTAATATAAAGGATAAAACTTACATAGTAAATCAAAATCACCTCTAATTTATTAATTATAGGGTTAGGTTTTGATTCAGAAAGATACTTAATCTTCCAACTAAAGTCTAAACCTCAAAACTGAATAAAATACAATATATAATTCTTGGAATTCCTCGTAATAATTTCTACATTATAACAAATCCTTCCAAGATAAGCATGTTGTCTCATTTTAAGGAAAAATAAAATAACCAGGTTTATAACCATTTTTTTCCAAGAAAGTAAGTTAGGTTCATAATTCTTTTAATAAATTTCCTATAAAAGAATTTAACAAAACATAAAGGGTAATACCATCTTTCTTTATCTTTTCTAATCTCTGGTTGAGCGGAAAACCAAAACAAGTTTTTCTAGAAAGATAATTCCCAAGCTTTTCCTTAAATTTCTGGTAGGACTTACGGTTTGTGTTTCCATTTTGCTTTCTTTTGAAAGACATAGTATTTTCTTCGTAGATCCAAGTAATAATTAGAGTAGATTTTTAAGATGAGTTTCAACACCCTAAAAGTATTTACAACTTAAGAAAACATATCTTTCATATAAAGAGACTGCAAATACTGTTTTAGTTATAAAAAAAAGGAAAGAGTTTTCTTTCACAGTAATTTAAGAAGGATGGTACTCTGAACGGAGTTTAAACTTTTTCTTCAAAAACAATGCTCTGGAGTGAAATCCTAACCTGAGTATCCAAGAATTACCAAAACTTATATTTTCAATACTCATAAAACATTTGTTTAAGAAAAAGACTCAATGCCACTATTTTTGTAAATAGTATCATTCTTTTACAATAGTAAAGTTGAGATTGTTTTATTCTTAAAATATATCACAAACTCCATTCGAGATTTACAGCAATAAAATTTTACTCTCCCATCTCTTTTTAGAACAATCCTTAAACAAACTGTTAAATATTTGAAGAATTTTTTTTTTACAACCTAGGGTTCTTTTCCCTTTTCGAAAGCTATGACCAAAATAAAAAACACCGGTATGGGAGTATCCCGTTAACTAAGAGCCACACCAGGAAAGGACCGTGAGCTTATGGTTTGAATAATTTAGCAGAAGAGTTTAGAAGCCAGTTGTTTTTCTTCGTCTTCATGGGTGGTAGCTACAAATTCACAAAACCAGCGAAACGTTAATATATGAAAAAGAGAATAAAGTTTTAACCAAAGAAAACATAATATATGTCACTAACTTCTACGAAGGAAAACTCTTGTCGACAGCTGGAGGAGTCTTGTTATCCGTGAAGCATCAAATCCTGGTGCTGTCCTGACTTTAGATTTGCATTTAAGAGGTTTAATATTTAACACTTTGAACCAACCATAGTATACTGTAATCATCAGCCTAGGGTCGGGTGAATGTTTGTATAGTTTATAAACCCTCCAAATATAATGCCTGCAATCAAGTGTAAAACCATATTGGATTATTAACATCTTACATTATAAACTCTAAGACAAATAAAAATTTATTAAATTTTGAAATATAACTCTTAAAGTTTAAATGTTAGAAATGAACCAAACCTTTTGTGCACATGGTCTTACCTCTCAAGGTGTGGAATGTATCCAAAGGGTATGGTCGAGACCTTCCAGTAACTGCACTTTTAAAAGAAAAGAGATTCTTGCTTTAGCCATAATTGACTAAGTAAGATCTTAAACCCTTTCCTTGCGCAACTCTTAGCTAACTCAAACAGCTTAGCACCAAATTACCTTTTCACAAGAAGTTATATCTTTAAAATAAGTTAACTAATGTCATCTTAATCTTTGTAACCATAGAGATGCTTAACTAAGAGAGGTTTGACTAGCAACCACACTCTAAGTGTTAGTAAATTTATATTATTACTTATTAAAGATTTTTTTTTACTGTATAATGGGGACATTACAGAGTCCAACTGAAATGGTCCCTCTTTTTGTTGAATCAGTTGACAGAGGATGCAGTCGCAGTTCAGGCTAGGGAGCGGCCTTTCACTTATAGTTGGATATTGATTCTAATTGCATTGGTGGCTTGGATGGAGCCAGAGGACTACCAAAGAATGATGTTGAAGTTGTTAAGGTGTGCAAAGGCGCACCGTATCAAAACATGTGGTGGGTAGAGGAGCCCAATAAACAAGCAAATTGTGTGATCCACTTTTGGGTCCACTAGGAGGCATTATAGGTAGCAGTGTTCAAAGTTCCATGGTTATCAGACGCAACAGCAGTAAAATATCAGTAGATTATGTGGTTCATCGTTGGGTCGCATACTATTCAGATCTAGGCTCAATGCAACCTTGACAAGCAATGGATTCCAATGGGATATAAGCTCACAGATGAAGAGCTTAATGCAACGGTTCAAGATTAGCCTGCAAATTGGCGTGAACCAGTAAGCGCAGAAGAAGTGTTGACGGGGCTACTAGCAGACGCCCTTGACGAGCATGTGCACAAGGAGTAGATTCATCATGATTTTGATGGAGAGTCATCGACAAACACCACTATGGAATCACACCACATCCTAGAAGAGAGCAAGACCAAGCGGTGGATGGATCAGGATGCGGGAAGTAGCACCAGATTAGTGATGAAGGCACAATTACAGTGACTCATTAAGGATGTCACTAAATCATCTGATACAGCAGCAAAAGCGATGCGGCAGTCCGCTCATGAAGGTTTTGCTAAGGTACGCACCAAGCTAGATTCAATATATAATGCGGTTTCAAGTAGGGCACTAGAGAGTGCAGTTGTGTTGGATTTCGTGTTGATTAGCATTGAGCTACGGGCCAGGAACGTTCAGGTTACCCTGACTAAAATTGACGCCTGAAAAGAAGATGTGAACTCCACACTACACCAGCTGCAGAGCATCATGGTGGATATCAATAAGCTGACCACCCAAACCTTAGTACACATGCAGCGAGTTGCCAACCAAGAGTTGGCTGATAGACAAAAGGAGCTCAACGACCAGTACTTGCGGTCACAAACTAAAGAAGAGGCAATGAAGAAGGAAGTAGAGGAATTACAATGGGTAACGGAGTAGCTAACAGTAGAAAAATCACAGGAGATTGCAACATTGAATACAACGGAGGAAGAGCTAAAGACAAAGGCTGCAGAAGAAATAACTGAGCTGAAGAAAGCAACTAACTGCCTTATTGTTGAGAAGGCACAACTCTTAACTAGTCAAGGGCAGGTATAAGAGTCCATTACGAATTCCTTCCAGTACATACATGTACATACATGAAAGCATGGGGGATTTAGATGCAGTCTCCAAATCCAAGAGACTTGGAGAAGCCATCGCGCAGCTCAACTTGGAAAGCAGGCTGCTAAATGCTATGGTTTACACAGACACACCACCAGAGCAGGTTGCAAAACAAAAGACTGCCATTGAGGAAATTACAACACAGTTTGATGAAATGGAGCAGGATGCAAAGAAGACCACGGAGGAAACACACAATTTTGGGGTAGTGTAGTTCACAATGAATAACTAGAGCAACTTACTATGCATCTCTAGGAAGCTGAGAACTAGTTGGCAACGCTAAAGAAAACATTGAGGACAATGCTGCCACTTGTTTCATTCATGCGGTCTGCAGAGCTAAAAGAGCTACAACAACGAGTGGGAAAATCGCAGGAGCGATAGAGGAAACGCAATGACCAGCTCGATGGGTTTTAAGAAATTGGAGCCCAATTGTTAGTAAAAGCAGTTGCTGCACTGCAGGATGTGTAGGACGGTAAGAAGGAATTCAATGCGAAGATGGTGGATCACCCATTGAAACAGGATCGCTTTATGTGTCAGTATCTTGCTGAGAAATTAAAAGCGCGGGTCATCAAAATTTCTCAGCAATACGAAGACTTCAAGATCAAAATCAATCAGTACACCATGTCCACCTGACGTTGCTTGAGGACGAGCCACAATACTTTCTTGGGGGCCTGTTGGAAAGGGGTTGGGGTAAGTTGTGCAGCATCGAGGATGTTGCGCAAGCTCAGAAGACACCGCGCAAGATAAAGATAGCGCGATAGGTGGAAGATAGACTACTTTTGATTTTTTGTGTCATTTTTGGTACTTGTTGACCATTTTTTGTGGATATTGGTCATTAGTCAGTTAAATCAGTTAGGATTTAGTTAGAAGTGGACCATGAATGTAAAGGCACAAGCCTATATATAGAAGAAGAATTGTGAATGTAAGGTGAGTGAATCAATAAATGAATTGTTATCTATTTTAATATGTGGTTGATTGCGTAGAAGTAATATGATAAGATGGATGTTGACCTGAATCGTTGTTATCTTCTTTTATCTTTTTTCGTCGTTATGTTCCTACAAATTTGATGATGAATGCTAAGTGAATCTAAAATATGGATATATGATGCGGTGTTTACTATTTATGAATGTTGTCATATTTTTAGATCTGTTTTCGCACTGGTAGATCTGTTACAGTTATGAATGAATGATGCACAATGATGAATGGTTTTGTTGATCTAATCTGGTCATTAAGCTAATGAATCATCTATGCCTTAATCCTCTTCTATATTGATAAAAATTGGTTCTGACAGCCCTCCCTTGAACATCTCAAGTGAGACTTCATCCGCTCTGTAGGTGTTGCTGGACAGGGTAAAACCTGTCTGGGCCGATGCTCAGGGAGATCGCAGTGAGTTGAGTGTCGACAGAGTGGGACCCCTGTCGACTAGGTTTTGTTGGTTGAGGTTTGATCCAACATAAGGGTAGAGTAACAAGATAATTTATAGTTGGTGAACATGTGTATTTGAAAGTTATGTCAAAGAAGAATTCAATGGAACTCAAAATTTGTCCTAAGATAACAACTAGATATTGTGGGTTGTTTGAAATATTATCTAGGATAGGGCATGTTGCATATGAGATCACATTTTCTTCCTACATAAATGTGCATATAATCTATTTCATGTGCCATTATTGAAAAAATATACACCTAATCGTAACCACATGATTAATTTGGTTGTGATTAAGGTGGAATTGGAAGGAGATATTCTAGTGCATACAATATGTATCCTTGACAAGAGGGTCACATTGCTTAGGAACAAAGCAATAAGGTAGGTAAGGGTATAATGGATAAACTACGACCATAAAGAAGAAACTTGGGAACTAGAAGATGTAATTTGGGAGTCATAAGGAAATATTTTGTTATAAAAATTGTGCATGTACATAGTGTTGATATGCACCAAGGATGATGCATAAATTAAGCGGGATGATAATGTAACATTGTGTCTTTGACCCCAATATGTCAGTATGTATGTAATGAAACAAAGGCTAAATTACATAGTTATATGGTCCAAGAGACCATGGATATTATATATTTTTTACATACCTCTAATATAAAAATCCCTAATAATTGCAAGTGAAGAAGGATGAAGAAGAGATGGGGAACTATGATCCTAGAAGTGGGGAAAATAAGAGGGGCTATGGATAAGACCTAGGTTGGATTTAACCTAAATCCCCGACCTTGTTTGGAATTTTTAACCAAATTTATTTAATCGTATGTTATAGGAGTCACCTTAAATTAATTATGGGACTACTTACCCTTGGTGAGATGAAGAAGGGGAAAATTATCACTTATGGCAAATCCACTTGTCAAGGCATTTCCATGCATATATTTTGTTAGAAACTCCATCATTCAAAAACCATTTACATAAAGGAAAATTTTAAGTTTTTACCTTCTCACTTGAGCAACCTCATAAATTGGTGTGAATGGGCTTGGTGCCCTCCTTAGAGAGACTTGGCCTTCAGTTGGACTACCTAGGGCTCTGGAACAGAGACTCTCTAAATGGATTTTACAAGAACACTTGAAGGGTATGGGGAGAACTTGAGGGGACTATGGATCAGAGAAAGACGTTCCATCATTTGTGTTATGTAGGATGATGGGGGATGAGTGCGGCATCAGGGAAAACTATGGAGTGGTTTTTGCACCTTTGGGTTTTGTTTCTTGGATTGATTAAAAGAAGTGAGAATTGACCCCTTGTGGACTAATATCCCTAGCTAAAGGAAACCTCTATGAAAAAAAGAGCAATTTTGATAGAGTGCCTACGATTGGGAGGAACATTATTCACTTGCAGTTAGTTGGAGGAAATTTACCTTTAAAAAATAAGTGTTGGAATGGTGAATGAATGAATGCCATGGATTTTATTTATGTTATGTGTGTGTTTCAATTATTAATATGGAGTTGTTGTCATGTATGAATTACTAAGCATGGTTTGAATGCATTCATGGTATGAATGTTTGCATGCTTAGACTGGATAATTTATATAATTGTTTGTTATGTATGTTTGAATACTCCTGCTATAAAATTCATGGAGTAACAAATCAATGGAATGAAAATTTGAAATTGGTATCAAAAGCATAATTTATATGTGGTTTGGGGTACCTTGTGCTCTCCATAGTGGAAAATAAGCTATTGCGTATGTGGCATTGCACCTTAAGGGCCTTCTTAATATTTGTTCTTTTATTTTTTAATTGAAAATTGGCCTTCTTTCAATTAATGTAGATTAAATTGGGCTAAGTAAATTTAAGAAAAATGTCTATAGGATTTCAACTATGGAACAACCATTACATGGTTACTTTAAGCTATTCATGTTGTGTTCTCCATTGATAACTATTATGTGTTATCCATTGATAATTATTACCAATATGAAAACTAACCAAAATCAACACTTTGAAGAGGAAACTATACACCTGGAATGGAATATGGTTGATTGTAGATGAGCATAGAAGCTAGGAAAGTTAGTAACCGTTCACCCACTATGCATTTGTTTCTCTTTGTATGCTTGAGATGCAAGTATTGTTCTTGTAGGTAATTCACAAAAGCACATGACAATTTGAACTCTTTTTTTGCACAAATTGAAGAGCACTAGACTAAATATCTCTAAGGATTATAAGTAGAGAAGAGAAATATATTGTTTGTGTGGGGTAGTGGAAGAAAGTTCCTTAGTTGTTGATGGTTGAATGAGATGCAAATAATTATCTATGGTGAGAAAATTGGTTGAGAAAGAGAGTAAATGGGTTGGTCTAAGAGATATAGAAGCATATAGCTTGGTTCCTCCCCACTAGTGGCCTCAAAACATGACTTGAAGGTGGTATATGCACTAAATACTTGTGGGTGGGTGGAAAATCGGTCTTACACAACCTATTTCTTGGACTTGTTTAGTTAAAATATAATTTCCTTATCATTGATTATCATGTGAAAAACTCGTGTTCTTTTTGTTATAATTTTTTTATGTATTATGCAACTGTGTGTGATTGTATTTGATTTTGTTGATGGTTATTTGGTTGCCATGAATTTTTATGAAGCCATGATTGCATTAGTTTTGGCACTACCCATGCATTTCATTTAGTTATGGCGCTCTGTAGGTGGTTTACTTTGTTGGTATTATAGGGGATTCCCTTTGATGGCCAACATTTGAAAGCCTTGTAATGTGGTTGGGAATGTTGGGTTGGGGAACCACAACATCCTAGCTATAAGTACTCATGTGCTCATATATGATCCATACCATGTAGCCCTTTATTCCAGCATGATCTCCATATCCAATGAACATAATCGAATTCATCATTTTCCCACTTTCCTTAGGTACATTGATATAATCTGCATAGTGAAAAGATCTCAAGTCAGAAATAGTTGGATTGTTTTGACTCCAGCCTTCCCTTATTTTCTTTTGACCCAATGATAAACTAGGCGACAAGTTGACTAAGCAACAAGATGTTGGAATCACTTTCGCTCAAAAACCTTGACTGTATATTACATCGGATATCATGAACTTGGACTTCCCTACTAGGGTCCAACACATCTTTACATGTCTATTTTGATGTGGAGAATATGGTGTATTTTTATGCCATACAATCGAGGGTATACATTTGATAGAACCAATAGAGAAGCACTAATAACAACACCAATGGAGGCCACATTTATAGGCAACATATCTCTAGTTCTACAAGAGATTGAACAAAATTTAACCTTTACATGTTAACATGCATGCTTCACAAAACTCAAATATATCAAGATTAAAATATATTTATCCACTCCTTTGGAATGCATGTCTCGTAGATTTTTCTCATTCAAGTGCTTAATCCTCGAATGCTAAAGCATGCATCCTTGATCTTTCTTAAATTCTTCATTGGTGTCTTGACTCTTAATTATTTTAACATTACTATCAAACCTCAACATAAATAATAATATCCAACCTATAAAGAGTACCAAACTTGATTCTCTTAGCAAAAAAACTCTACATCACTCCCACAGTTGCAGATATTCCATTTGAAAATCACATTAACTCATAAAACAATGAACAATGGATTAGCTCATTAAAAAAAAATTCTTCTTCATCCTAAGTACTCGTCTCACATCAAACAAATACTTGATTCTCCCATTTCTATAACTTGTTGGAATAGATACTCTATTCATCACATTAGAAAAATACTCAATTCCCCATCTGTTGGAATGGATACTCTACTTACTAATTAACGACTATATCATCTCTTGAGACTATCCTCTGTCCATTATTACACCGAAGGTGTTATTAAGGGGATGGCCTCCTCCGGCTTTCTTGTCTATGGACAGCCTATGAGGTGCCACCCCTTGTCCACCGCATTTATGCTTTCACTGCCCATAACTTATTATCTTACACCGAAGGTGTTATTAAGGGGATGGCCTCCTCCGGCTTTCTTGTCTATGGACAGCCTATGAGGTGCCACCCCTTGTCCACCGCATTTATGCTTTCACTGCCCATAACTTATTATCTCGCGTTTGGTGATGGCAGTGGTGAGAAGATAACAACAATGGGTTATGGTTTGTAGCAGTAATATTCATGTCCCAGTCCTAGTCCAATCACCCAGCAGCCGCACCATGGAAAGTCTGCCTTGCGCTCTCTAACATTCCAACAAACATGGCTGGATTTCCCAGTGCCCAGCTCTCGCAAACCCAGTTCGTTTCCCCTCCTTGTTCCTCCAACGAAGTACAATAGCTTACAGAAGGGTTCATCCCATACCACACACAATTCCACCACTCAGTGCCGCTAAGTCGATTCGACCATCAAACCTCTTTATCTCAATACCAATGACAATCAATTGACTCACAATGACCCCCTTTTTAAAAGGGCTTTTCTTGTGTTCTTTTTGCTAATGGAATATTGGGGTTAAACTTATTTAGAGAATTCCTGGGCTCATTCAAACTGTTATGAGTAAAATCATCAATCAAAGTTAAAGTGTGGGTGCCTAATAAGCGCGGTGTTATGATCGAAGCTGGAAAATCCCTAGCTCAAAATACAAATTTGAAGTTTTTCATGGTGTAGTATGTTATCTGGTACAAGCAATGTGCTGTGAATTTCTTTGATTGTTTGTACTTATGACCTGGAAGCCATGCCTTTTATTTTACTAATCGAAATAAAGAACTGCGAACAACCTTGAAAGTGGGGTTTTTCATCTCCAGATCTGATCATCTAACCACAAAGATAAATAGTCCTCAATGATAGGGTTCAAACCAGAATTCTTTAGAAACACATCTTTACCATTCACATAATCCCTGAATTCAGCCAAACAAAATGTTATAGCAAAATTACAATGCATAGCTTAAGCACTGATTATGTTTTCAACTGAGTACAAAACTCAATGAATTATCTTCTGTGCTGATGATAAATTATCAGGGTACTATTCTTGCAAAAATTGTTTATCTGCAATTGATTGGAGGCATAGTGGACTGGCATTGTAGTTTGGTTAGATTAGCAAGCCCAATTGGTTTAATGTCAAGGTCAACCGTATTTATTCGTCAATTTTAGATCAAGCCATTCAGAGTTCTGTATATCTAGATTATACGTTTAATTCCATGCAATGAGCTTTCTTTTTACTGAGAAATAGTTAACATATAGAATGGTGTGTATCTGCAATTGATTGGAGGCAAACTGAATAGTGGACTGGCATTATAGTTTTGTTAGATTAGCAGGTCCAGTTGTCTTAATGTCAAGGTCAGCCATATTTATTCGCCAGTTTTGGATCAGGCCAATCAGAGTTCTATATCTCTAGATTATACATTTAAGTCCATGTAATGAGCCTCCTTTTCAATGAGAAACAATTAGCATATAGAATGGTTAGTGATCTCCTTGAATGCCCCTGAATTGTATCATTTCAATTTACCTGATTGGTCTTTGTTCTTGTTATGATTTAATTTCAACCTGATCAAAGTTGTATGATCTTAAACCATCATAGATCCAAATCTTAGGCTCTATCAAGTGCCGAGAGGGATCAAATCTATCGAGGTGCAAACCTCTTCTTAGGTATTGCAGTGAATGAACTATCAACTTTAGCGTGTCCTATATATTACCATTGATTTGATTCAAACCAAAAGACACATCTTTTTATTCAAGGTCCACATATAATATTTTTATTATTAATATTTAATATTATTTATGTCCTACATATAATACTTTTTATTATTTTTTATTTTGTTAGGAACAAACATTACAACATTTCCCCATACATGGTTTTAAAACCAAAATCAAGGCCCTCCTACAACCATGGGTTGTTTAGGAAGCCTTGCATATGGTTTTAAAACCATTTGCAAGGCCCTCCTACAACCATGGGTTGTTTAGGAAGCCTTGCACATGGTCTTAAAACCATTTGCAGGGCCCTCCTAAACCATGTACAATAAAACCATGGGTTGTTTAGGAGGCCTTGCACATGGTTTTAAAACCATGTGCAAGGCCCTCCTGAACCATGTACAATAAAACCATGGGTTGTTTAGAAGGCCTTGAAACCATGTGCAAGTCCAACATTTGTGTGCGGATAATTCAATTTTTTATTTGTTATTATTTTGTTAGGTAAGAACATTACAACATCTCCCCCATATTGTTTTTTTTTCCTCACCCACATTTTTTTTACAGGATAATTAAATTTTTACTTTTTTTTATTGTTTTGATAGGAAGGAAGATTACAACATCTCCCTCATATTAAGTTGTTTTCCTGGGGACATTTATCTTGGCCTATAATTAAATATTTTATTTTTGCGCGGAGAGGCGCTCTACAGAGCCCCTCTCGGCATAACAAAGAAATGCAAGTGTTTTTAAGTTTGCAAAAAGTTGTAATTGGTTGGTTTGTCAATAGAAACCACAAAATTGGGTACAGAATGGAGTCTTCAGAGATACCACATAGAGATCTAGATGGCATGAATAATCTAATAAATATACTTTGCAGTTTGAGGATAGTATTTATACACAGGCTGCCAGTCATGTATGCTGCTCCTCACATTTCTATTGTTCTTACAGTTCTCATCTTTCTTCCGAGAATGGTCCATTTTATCATTTTTTGTTATCTTGAGATGGTAATTGGTGAACTACTTTCCTTATTTTGAACCGAGAGCATCTTTAATAAATTTCTTGTCTAAAAGTATAACCATATAGTTATATCTCCGTTCACAATTCACATAAGGAAGGCTGCCACTACCATTTGAAGGCATATTGACATTTTACTTTGGTATATATATATCGATTCCTTTGTTCCAATGATGGATTTCTTTTTGGAGGATGTTAATGTTCTGTCAATGTTTCCTACAAATACTATCTACAAAGAATCGGCCTTCTTCTGTCTAATGTTAATGTTCCAGTCCCAGTCCAATCGCCCAGCAGGGCGCGCCATGGAAATTCTACCTTGCGCTCTCTTACGTTCCAACAGACATGGATGGATTGCCCAGAGCCCAGCTTTGGGCAACCCAGTTCGTTTCCCCTCCTTGTTCCACTGACGAAGGTTCATCCCATACCACACACAATTCCACCATGCAATGCCGCTAAGCCGTTTCGACCATCAAACCTCTTTATCTCAATACCGATGACAATCACACACATTCTTGCCCTCCCTGCAACTCATCATTATTCCCGAAAGGCACGTGCTTGGGATCGAAAAGCAGTGACAGAGAAGTCGTGGGATCGAAACACAGCGACAACAAACAAAAATAAGCAGGGACCTTCGAACCTTTGGCTTGCTGAGCGTTCAAGTCCCTTTTAAGCCCGTCCTTGGAGAAAGTCCAGTCCAGTCCACTCTCTAACCCCATCTCAGCTGGGCTAAACCTCCTGCTTTTCCTTTTGATAATTGAAATCACCCACTCAAAACAGGCACACGTCATCATTTCCTTCCTACCAGCCGATACGTGTACCTCATTTTTTTTTGAAACATATAGAAGTTCTCTTGGGTGTTTCATTTCCCCGGCTTTTGGGGTATACTAATTATTTTCTATGCAAAGAGGGCAATCCTTAGAAAGAGGGCTTAGTGTGAACATTCCGGAGCAAGGCTTGTGTGTTGAAAATTGAAGAACTTAGTGATAAGCCCTATTGACTCGGAAATTTGAAAAAAAAAATGCCTTACTCGACGGTCTTTTGGTCAGTGGTTGCGTCTTTGGAAGGCACGGGTTTTGGTCCGTGAATTCCGATTTCCAACATCTATTTCTTCCAAGTCAAAAACATACTTTTGAAAACTTGTTTTGGTCGGTTCCTTGGAAAGCGAGGGTTAGTACGCCTTTGAAAAGCAGGAGATATGGCCCTACGGAATCTTCTAAATTCGGTATAGCTACTATTTTTCGGCTAAAAATGAGCTGTATATTTTGACCCAAGTACTTTGCAGAAAAATCTCATGTAAAGTCGTGCCTTGGGCGGCGCAAATCACATAAAGTAAAGTGGTGACTCGTGAGTGTGAAAAACCTCTCCAAAAATCTCGTGTGTGTTGGGTGCATTTGGAAACCTTGTCTAGAAAGAAAAAGAGAAATCCGTTATTTTTTTTTCAATTCCATAACATATATGGGAAGTAAAAATCTTTATAAATGTCATTTTCATATTGGTATTTTTAAAATATCAAAAAATTAAAGTTAAAATTTAAAAGAATAAGATAACAACTTGAAAGTGAAGAGGTGACTTTTGCACTTTCTTTACTAGAATTCAAAATTTTAATGAGATATTAGCTTATTGTGATAAGGCTAAAAAGTAAGCTTGTCTCAAAATTTTATCAACACATGATTCTTTAGCAATTGTCTAATACCCTACCATATTTCACTATGTAGCGTGTGAGAATTTGGTAATTCCATAAACATATATGGAGAAGTAAATGTTCTTTAATAATGAGATTTTTACATTAGTATTTTTAAGAGATTAAAAGAAGAAGAGGATAATTTTTTATGGAATATGTTTGAGGGATCAATGCCTTAATGGTGAGGAGGTAAGTTTTGAGCTCTCTCATTTCACAATTATATTCTTAAAAGATTAAAGGAAGAGGAGAGTAAAAAAAAATGGAATACCTTGAGGGACCAACGACTTGATGGTTAGGAGGTAAGTTTTGTACTATCCTCTCCCAAATTCTAACCATACATTGGTTTATTGTGGTAAGGCTAAAAGGTAGAGGCCCCCCAAAATTCTCTCAACCCATAATGTTTTAGCAATTGTCTAACACCCTACCATGTTTCACTATGGAGCTGGTGAGAATTTGTTTTTATTTTCATATTTTGATTCATTTTTGCTCTAATTAAAATAAAATAATATTTTTATTTTTATATTAAGTTTTATTTTCTTTATAATATTTTTATCCCTCTATGATCTATGTTGATTTGATTATTAATTTTTTCAATGAGTGCACATGATGTATGTTTTTAAGGGGACATCTCTATTAATTTTTTATTTTCATAACATAACTTTACGGTTACATGACATCACCCCCAAATTAGACAACCAACATAGATCCATCTTAAACCCAAATCTATCAAGTACTAGCTAGCATGTAAGTTTTATTTTTGCAACCTAATATTATGTTAAGTTATGTGACAAAACTTCTTTCTCCATATTGAATTGTCTTGTTTTAATCATCTTTTATTTGGTTTAAATTTTTACTTTATAAGTAGACATAATTTTTATTTTTATTTTTATTTTTTATAATCCCTTATATTAAATTATAAAACACCTCACTACTTGAAACAATAAACAAATAATATATATATTATATATATTGCTTTTATAAATCATTTATATAAGAAAACATTATAATTAAAATTGGAAAAACTAAAAGCTCAATCTTATGAACATTCATGTCATGTGAAACGTAAAGCTATAAGTTGATATTATAGAATTGTTGGAAAAGAAAAAGTTGATATTATAAAACTAGACGCGGTTACATTTATAAAATAGAATAAATAGGTTATTTATAAAAATAAAAATAAAAATAGTAAAAAAATTATATTATTTATGTATGAAATATAAATTTTTAAAATATATTTAACTATTTATATATATTATTATATATATTAAATATAAAATTTTAAAGTATATTTAACTATTTTAAATTCTAAAATTCATTTTAATTTAGAATGTATAAATATCCAGAGGATCAAATTTATGGAGGTATAATTTTTTTACATTCTTCACATATTTGACTTTTTTAGATTTCTATTTTAGATGTATGCATATTTATACATATCACAGTAAATAAGAAAACTATAGAGTTATTTTTGTAATCTACTACTTTGAGTGGGTTTAATGCTTAATAACATGTCTTTCCTTCAAAGATTAAAGGACATCCATTTGGTGTATGACTAGGTTGTAACTTTCATTTGTTGTATGACTAGGTTGTAACCTTAAAATGGATAATTATTATTGTTGTTGTTATTAACTCCAATCCATTTGAACTATATACCTATAGCTGTGGAGATACTTGAATCTATTAAGATACCTAGATATATATTTTATGGAAACATTTGACATAGATGGACTAAGAATTCTCCTAGCCTTCCTTCCCTTGAATGAGACATCATGATTATTATGTAAACTTTATTTATTTGAAACCACTAGAAATAGCCACCTGAAGAATATCTTTAGTACTTGGTATAATATATTAAATGTTATTTAACAGCGCTGTAAGATTATTGAAATATTTTATTAAGGGCCTATAGACAAATATGTTTTTTATTGCATGCACCATTTGCATCTTAAGCATGGAATTACACATCTCCATCACACTAGGTTGTAGAAACTCGCTCTCAACACAACAAAGAAAACATACAAAACCCCTCTTCCTTTTACATAATAAATCTCTCTCAAATTCCCTCTACCTTCTTGTTAATGCAAAGATCAATGCTTTCCTCATTAATCTATTAACAAAGCTACATTCTAGAAGAAGAATTTCTAATAATTAGTAATTTCCATCCATTCCTGTGTATTTTTGGGGGGTTGTAGAAGAACAATTACAATAACTCAAGAGAGCATGCATTTTTAACTTGAAAATGAAGGAGGCAAGCCATGTAGTGACTAGTCCCTACTTATAATGGAAAAAGAAGTCAAAATAAGAAGTCTCTATGATGACAAGCTAGGTGGTATGATCTACCATCTACTCCAAACAAATCTAACCATTCAAGACATTCTAGTTACCAGGATAATCCATCCTCCATTTATCTACAAGAATGTCACAGCAAGAAGTTTCTACAATGACAAACTAGGTAGCTCAAATTCTCCACATTTACTTAGACTTGGTTTATTTGTTCAAGACATGTCAGTGGTTGGGACGGTGTCCTCCAATTGCATGTGATATGTTGTTAGTGGCCCATGGATTTTAGTGGTTATGCTTGCTAATTATTAAGATCATTTTAATGTTTCTTTTCTATTTTTAGGATTGTTTAGCCAAGTCCACACATTCACACTTTTGGATATAAATAACACACATACATAGAGGTGGAGGAGTCTCATGGTTAGAGATGATGCCAGTCATCCAATCTATAGAATCCATGGATAAAAACTACTCATGTTGAGCCACATATTACATAATCCACTCATTTATTACAAAGGTGCTCAACAAGAGCATCATGCCACTTACAAGATTTGAACCTGGGTGGGGAGAGTAACAATCATTCCTCCCAACCACCCAAGCTACATCCAACAAACGGGGTGACAAATCACATCCTAATTTTATTTTATTTTGTAACTAGGGGAATCGACAACTAGAGTTGGGTTGGTACTTGTGTGACACGGGGTCCAGGGATCCATTCCTGCTACCACTATACCCCTAGGTGCCCCACACCCACCACAAGACACGGGACACAGGTAAATTCGGGTGGGATTTGAACTCATGACCTCCAATTTACAACAAGTGACTTCATAACAACTGAGCCGACAATGAGCCACACCCGTGCAAACAAATCACATCATAATTACCATAGAGGTATATTATTATTATTATTATTATTTTGTAATAGTGGTTGAAATTCCCAGGTTGGTGGATAATTTGCTTAAGTAAGGGTTGCTTGTCTAGAATTAGTGGGAGTAGCAACAACATCAATAGAATACGCCATTGAATATGTTCTTTATGTAATTGACAACATTGAATCAATAGACATTGCAAATGATGTTGTTGAATTAACTGGATCTAGTCAACCTTGTTGTTGGTTTAGTCATTGGTCTCATAACAACATACATATATTAAGAATTTGAGCTATTGGCTAGCCATATCTCTCTTGATCGGGAAACTCATTTTTTACTCCTCCTAAAATCTCGGATCATCCTTAACTTTCTCTTTGGGGTATGCTAATTATGTTTGATTTTTTCTTTCTCTTAGTTTTGGGTGTCGGAAGCACATATATTACCTCAATCTTCATAGGGTCCATCTTTATAGTTGCAGGAAAATATGATGTCCAAGAACAATCCCTTTAGTTAATCACATATGACAGTTCTCATGACTATGAAATTTTTATTTTTTTTTGACATCTCCTAAGTACTTTACCCAAATTAGTCAAAACTTCCAGAAATGTGGTACCTTATTAGAAAGTAAAATTATACATATATACATCTACACAATCATGTATCAAGTCAAAAAATTTGGCATGAAAGGTATCTAGGCCATTACAAAGTACAAAAAGAAATAATGTAAGAAAAGATTCCTCGTGGATAGGTAAAAGTAGTTTTTCCTTGATCCTCAAGGAAAATATGAATGTGTTTATACTGATTGAATCCATCAAGGAAAGATAAATACTTTAAACCTACCAATGTATCCATAACATGGTTTATGAAGGTTAGTCGAAAAATAGTATTTTAAAGTGATTTATTAATTTCACCATAATCTATACAAATTCATTGGTTCCCATTTTCTTAGAAATGATCAGCAGTAGTGATACCCACTAACTGTCATAAACAAGTTAAATAAAATTAATGTTGAGAAACTTTTGTAGTTCTTCATTCACTATCTCTCATAGTGTAGGATTCATCTGGAGTTGGGGTTTTCGAATAGGTCGGGAATCATCATTTGTGTAAATATGGTGAGTACACAAGTCAAGATGTATTACTCTTATGCTAGTGTATTCCCAAGTGAGTGCACCACTATGCTCTTGTAATAAGACAAGCAATTTGCCTCATATAGAGGATACGACATAGATTTGATATTCAATTTTTTCCTAGGTTGATCTCCATAGGTTGGTTGAAATACTTTTCTATGGCATAAAATGAATAAGGCATATAGTCTAACTATAAGGAGAGAAACCATTAAACAAATTTTCTGAATATTCTAATCCAAGATATAATCGAAAAATGTGAAAGCTTGTAGCTGGAATGAACTCACATCTATGATTAAGTTGTTGATCATGCCATCCTTGGTTTCTCCCTTATATAAGACCAATCTATCTAGGGTAGCTATTTGTGAAGCATTATCTTCATCATTATCCTTGACTCCTACTCAAAGTGGTGTATGGTGATCATTACTAGGATTGATAGGAGGATACAAAATGAGATTTTTAGTTGGATTTCCTTGGGTTATTATCATTTTCCCTGATCTACAACCAATATAAGCATTGCTAGTATCTAGCCATGGTATTCCTAGGACTAATGGATAAAATTCAAGGCTAAAATTTGGTTGCAAGACCATAAAATCTACTAGACACTCCCAAGAACTATCTATGGAAATTACAATATATAATTCTAATATGCCTTTAGCTTTGACTATGGATTGGGTATGTAGCCAAATTACTATAGGAGTTTGTCATAGATTTAAAATTTTTACTTTATCTGTTATTTCTTTATTTATAATGTTTATGTAAGCCCCTACTTAATTAAGATTGTTTGAGATATAAACATTGTTAATGTGAACAATAACAATAAGGCTCCCGGGATTGGTATAATTAGTAGTAAAGACATTCCCAAGCATCAAATTTTCTATATGGCCAACCACATGGACAACTTGAGGGAATTTCTTCTTCCTACCAAGATTCTTTAGGCATAATCCTCAGGAATCTTTGGAATAAATTAGAACATCCTCGACTACTTCAAACAAAGGGATCTTAACACACACATTCTCAACTCCCCTAGAAAATCAAACTCAGGATGGGTAAGGGGTTTGTCGAAACTTAATCTCTCCAGATAGGGAGGAAGCTATGCAACCCCAAACTTTTGTTGTTTTCAAGATTCTTGAGAAGTAGGTTGTGGTGTGGTAGGTGAATTAAATGGATCTTTTGCAAAATATTTTATACTATATGTTGTACTCCCTCTACATAATCATTTATGATGATTAAAGAGGTGTGCTTATTGAGTAATTTCCTTAATCATAACCATATATCTTGGAATTATTTAGGATAGACGATATACGTAGGAAATCTAGACAACTCAATGTTGTAAGTGGATTGAGTTGTTTTATTTTTTTGGATTAGTAGTTGGATGGACATGTAATTGTGGTTGTGTTGGAGGATTGTTTGAAAGTAATTGTAATTGTTGCTACCAAGGCATTGATAGTTGTTGTTGGGGAAAATGTGTGGTGGCCTATTATTGTTGGGATCCATAGGGAAAATCCCTCTATACCCATGTCCATTGATGGTCTTGGGTTTATTGAGGTGTACATGGTTTCCATGGCATGGAGGAATACCAAAATTGAGAAGGATATTGTATTGGCTGGTTAGTTAAAAAATAATTATAAGATGAAGAAGTATCTTGAACCATACTTGAAGGGCGAGGTTTCCAAGGTTACTTATGAGAAATGAAACAAATATGTCCCATCCCTTCATTAGTTCCTTTCTATATAACTTTGAGTCTTTGAAGGGAAGGGTAGTTGTCAGTAGCATGGTGTTGTTATTGAATTCTACATATTTCAACATCATTTAATGGACAATCCTCAAGGGGATTCTTCTTCCTACACTTGGAAAAAAATATGTAAAAAACCATCTCTACTTCTGCCTACTTCTTTTTTGGCCTACAATATATCAAATTGCGAGCTCAAAGAACTACGAATATTAGTATTAAAATTTTCCAACAAATTACCAATTTCAACCTAAGTAGATCCTCCTTCATCTGATTCAAGGTTATAGTAGCACCAATTCTAGGACCTTTACCATGATCTGAATTTCCTCTTGAATATCATCTACACACATAAAAAATGTTCTCATAACATAATTGGTAAATATCCCTAGTTCCCATTAGATGTAACACATCAATATAGTCATCTCAAATGCCTCAAAGAATAATAGTTTGAAGAGTATCCTAATCCAATTGACATTGTTTTGATGTTTATAAATTATATTGGAATCTCTCAACATAATCCTCCAAAATTATGTCTTCTTTATGGAACACCTTAAATATTCCTCACTTGGATCTCTATTAGTATAGTGGCATCGATATTTCTTGAGAATTCTTGATGCATCTCATCCCATGTTTAGAAACTATTCCCCCCAAGTCCCAAACTAATGAAGTGATGCTTCTTTGAAAGTGGCTAGAAATAGCTTCAGTTTTTGGGCATATAAGAAATAGTCATAACTATGACAAAGTACATCAAACTCAAAGAGAAAAGTATTAGGGTCCTCACTAGATATACTATGAAAGTTCAATAGAGAAACTGGTGGAATATTCTTCATTTGAGGTGTCCTATCATATTCTTAAATTGGAAACATGAAGCCATGGTATCTTTCCCATTAGAACCCTCTCCCTCTTGATTAACCATATTGCTCAAAGGATTTGTTTTCCAATTTTTTAGTTGTCCAAATGTTACTGATTCTTTAGAAGGGATAGAGTGATCTAGTTCTTGGAATGGATTCTCTCGGTATTTGAGAGATTCTTGTCCATTAATTGCATCCTCTAAGTTGCATAGTTTCTAATGGAAAAGGGAAAAGATCTACTTCTACTGTAAAGCTTAATTATGAAACAACATTATTGGAATCCATAATTATCTATAATTGGATGTAAATTGGAATTATTTCATGTTATTTCTCCTCTCACCAGTTCTCCTACCATAGATTTAGTATGGAAAGTGGTTCTTACTACATCGTAGTTTCATGCTCTTGGATTTCTATCTCTATTCATGCATCTATGTGTTTAATGAAAAACACTTCATATGAGACCTTAAAAGGAGGTATGCTGAAAATTTGTATGGTGCAAATCCCCTTACCATGTGTTATCTAATTTATAAAAATAATAACTTCTTAAACCCTTGACACTTCCTTGACAACAACGCCAAAAATGATGACATTACTCTACAATGTATTAATTTTAACAAGGTACTTAGCTTGAAAGTGCATTTAATTTTCAACCTATGGATTGTACGCTTGTGAGGTATCATGAAAAATATATGCATGTCTTCAAAAATAATTATAATTCTAAATACTAACATGTTATTCACAATCTACCTAGAAATCCTATTCTACTTCTAATAAAGTAAAGTTGAATCAAATTGTGGGGAAGAGGGAAATTTAACCATGAAAATGAAGAAAATTCAATGACGTGTTGATCCTCAACTACGGTATTATTAGAAAACAAGTTCATTTGTACATATAATGTTCTACAATAAGTGAATCATTTAGCATAATTGAAATAAAGTAAACACAACTGCTACAAGAGTGTTGTTAATGTGACATCTCAAAAAATTCATAAAAAAATATTATATGAAGATCTAACTACAATTACATAATGTAACTAATCCATACTAACCCCTTCATCTAACTTTTCATTTGTGTCAATGCTTTATTTATTGAACATGATCACTTAGCTACGACAAGCTTTACCTATACAACATATCGCTATACTGAGTTGGTTTATTTTCTATCAAGATGCAAAAGAATGTTGTGTTTACTTATGGATAGTTAGAGTTGGTGTGCTTGTTGGATATGTTTTGAAGAACTTGTTAGTCCTATTAAGATGCCAAGGAAAAGGGTTGTGACAAGTCTTACTTAGATTTTGGGCTAACGCAAAACCATGCGTATACTTTTTGCAGGTGTTAGCAATGGAGAGATTACCTTGTGTTGGTAACACACATAAATCCTAGCTAAAGATAAAAGGGCCCTAACTATGCTAAGGGAACACAAACTATCCCTAAGTATTGAACTGTGCACTTGACTATACAAGGTTTTCTCCTACCATATAATAAAACAAGCATAAAGAATATATGGTGGCATCAAAGGTGATGTCCTATGGTTTTGAAACTATGGAGTTTGGGTTGAAAATTGAAAACCAGGTGGCATTGATGAGAGCCACGTCAAGCCTCACGGCCTCCAGCTAGTGAGCACTTGTCTTTTCATAAACCCTAAGGGTGTAATTCACCTCTGCAATGTATTCATTTGTCTTTGCGTTGCGTTACTCAGTCGATTAGAGGAAATTTCAACTCAAAATGGGCCTCCTAAGGAAAATAATAAAATAATAGTTAAAATAATAAAATAATATTTATTAATTTTGGAGGAAGAAAAGAAAAAAAACTACTTTTTTGTTTGTATTTTTGACATGTCTCCCTGTGTTTTTACTCAAATTTCATTTAGGAGAGCTCATTGGATGCAGAATCAAATTCTGAAGCCAACAAGTACCCACTTTGCATACTTTTGATGGACCCCTCTACCCCAAAAAACAAGAAATCCCTGAAAAAACGTGATAAGTGGGGTATTTCAGGTATTTCTTGTTTTTGGGGTAGCGGGGTCCGTTAAAAGTATGCATAGTGGATACTCGTTGGATGCAGAATTGATCTCTCTCCATCGAAATTTGAGTAAAAACACAAGGAGATATGTCGAAAATATGAACAAAAAAGGTAGTTTTTTTTATGATAGCTATCCCCAAATTTATATTAAAAAATTGTTTAATACCTATATGGTATTTCAAATTTAAAGCAATTTCATTGGCTAACACATTATGACATGGAATTTGAATTAGGGTTGAAAGGCCCATTTTGAGTTGAAATTTCCTCTAATGTCTGCACCGTGTTACTTTGTATATTTACTGTGTGTAAATGATGGTGGAGGAGCTGAGGCTCTCGGCCCTCAACACCATCCAGCATTGTTAAACGGGTTGGCTCTGGTTCGGCAGTGTTGTGTTGCTAGTGATGGATTGCTGAAATAACTAAGTTCTTGTCTTGGTCCTTGTTGCCATCGATGACTCTGTGAAGTTGAAAAGGGTAAGTTCTAAAACTTTTTGCGTTAATGTTCTTTGTTGTTCTAGAAAATACTTTTAAATCTATATTTGACCTCTACACTGATTGTTTGCAGGAGTTTCTGGCTATGGTTGCTACATGGGATTTGAACCGACCTTCGTGGAAGTGGAAGCATAGTCCTGGTAAGACATGTTAATTGTATTCCTTACTCCTTGTGGCTATGTGGCTGGGTCAACGCTCTC
This sequence comes from Pseudotsuga menziesii, assembly GCA_001517045.1. NCBI lineage: Eukaryota > Viridiplantae > Streptophyta > Pinopsida > Pinales > Pinaceae > Pseudotsuga > Pseudotsuga menziesii. Next base: position 65,829 of record LPNX011153854.1, on the reverse strand, counting down.
CTGGGTCTGGAGTCTTTGGTTCTTATGCATTTTCTTCAGTTTCAGTGGTAAACCCTCTTATGGTTTCTGCCTTAAGGAATTTACAGTTGGTTTTGTAAGAGGTCTCCTTCCGACCGCGGAGTTTGAATGGAACGGTAATGTAATGCTTTTATTTAGTGCTGCTATCGATTATAAATCAAGCTTCTACAAAGTTCTTATCTTTTAATTCTTTTTTTAGCGTTAAGTGCAGTCTTTCGACTATCACTTTGAAGTTGTAAATGTTTTGATTTCTGTTATAAAAATTCTCATGAGGGTTTTTACTGTATTTTGAAATTTTAAGGCCGTGAGGCCATTGCAGTGTTGATTTCATTTTTATATAAAATAGGGTGTTGCTCTGTCAAGAGAATTGTGGGATAAATGCCTTAAGCTGTAAGGCTGTTACGTTGACAAAATATCGATAGTGTTGTAAGCAAGGTTACATTTTCCTCTTAATGGTTTGACTATCGTTTCTTTTTTTTTTAATAGATTTTACAATCGGAAACTATAACTACTTACGGCCTGCAACAAAGGGTTTGCAATCGATCAATGGAATTGGTTTGTTTTCTTTGAAATTCGATAAGTTAATTTGGTTATGAAAATCTTGTGTAATAGTGGTTGTTAATTTTTTTTACTATGTTTTCATTTTTACCTAACCCTAGTTGTAGGAACAAAGGCCTTTTGACTGTAGAAATTTATAATGTAAATGTTTACAGGGTTGGAACCCTCTCATTCCTTAACTTGTTTGTGTATTAATTTATATGTCACTATTCTTAATACTATAATGACAATTTCTTGAAGGAAAATATTGTGGTTATTGGCCTTTACAATTAAAACTCTGAAATACAGGTTAGTTAGTAAATTTAAATAATATTTAATTAGTTATGTAATATTTTACTTATAGATATATATAGTATTTGAGAATAAGAACATGTGGGGTGTTTATTCGACCTCTTTGTAGGTTTTGGATGAGTAAGTTTAACCCTCGTTTGACTTCTGTAGAAGCTTAATCCTTTCGGCTGAAAACGATGATGTTCTTTAAATTATAAAAGGGTTTTAGTACTAGATAATAATTGTAGAACTTATGATTATAACTTTTTTCCTAAATCTTAGTGTTGGACAGAGCACTTTATAATTATATGAGTTAAAATATTGTAATATCCTAATAAATCTATCGGCTATAATATGTGATAAGAGATTTTACTTGTTGGAGATTTCGAACTTTGATTGGAAAACTTGCTAATTTTAATTTGTTATGGGAACTATCTTAAAATAAGAACTACATGAATCAAATTCATTGTTTACTTAACAATGATTATAAAAATATATGAATGTAAAGGAAATTAAGATTAAGAAGGTTAGTATAATAACTCATAATTGTTTATAATATTATATATATACATATACAATTTTTCCATTAAAATTTGTAAGAAGAAAAATTGTAGCATTCTTTATAAAATATTATACATAAATAAAATCTAGCTAAGATATTCTAATTCAGTAATATTTACTTGTTTAGAGAATCCCTCAACATTCGTAAAACCTTCAGATATAGATATGAAATAAATTCACAGATAATAAAAAACATCTTAGAACCTGGATAATTGTTGAAGGGGGACAAACACCCAAAGAAGATCGTTCCTCTCAACCGTCTCCTAAAAGCAACCAAGATCACTTGCTTTAGGACTCACAAGCCTATTCACAAAATCACCTTGATGAAGATGTTGTGTTACATCACACACAGAAATCTCTGCAAATTAGCAAACTCACTGGCAGACTTAGCTCTCAGCAATATCACTTTAGCTATCTCCTCTTGTGTGTCTGAGTTTTTAGTTTTCAGCAAATTCACAAGGCTCTAATCACTTGGAATAGAATGTAGTGAGATTCCTACTCAATTTGATGGTATATATATGCTTTCCTAGGTATTTGGGTTAGCTTTGCAATTAAATGAGCTACCTACTCAATTCCTTTTCTTAGGGAACATGACCACAATTTTAGGGATTTTGCCTCCTGCAACAACTAGAAAGTGAATGATATTGCTTCCACTTGTCATTTGGCCTTCTACAATAGATCATTCCTCCTAGTGGGCTAGTGAACACTCTTCAACAGTCTTATTTGGATAGGTGTCTCTTCTTTTAATTATTTAGATAAATAAAATATTCAATTATAGTCATCCTTGACCATTCTTGGTCATAAAAAATTCACAATAACTTTTAACATAATGTTTTTCTCAAAAAAATAAAAAAATGTTTATTTTTCAGTTATAGGTGGGTTACAAAATTCATCCTATGGCTAGGTTTTGAGGCCACCAACATACTAAGGGCTCTATTTATAGATAGATGAGATTATATAAGAATATATTAAAGCAAAATATTAGTGGATGAGAGGATTCACCTTATTCTGAAGGTTGATCCTAGTTTGATCTTCTCTTCAAACTCTCCTTTAATCCAAAGCTCCAATACCTGCAACAAAGAAATAAGCCTCTTCAAAACACCTTCAATTGTTTTAAAATATGAAATATGAACATATATAATGATTGTGACTTCTATCCAAATCACAATCTAGATCATTTCCATAAACAATTGAAACATGCATTACACTAGAGATGGAAGGAAAATACTTTCTTTATTCATGAGGTTTCTGGAACAATTACATATACCTCAACCTGCTCAAGCTTCCTTGAAACCTAGATCTTATCCCTCTTGCTTCTCTTCTCCAAAAGAAATCCTCCAACATAACTTTACCTCCAAATGGTCCTCTTCTCCTCTATCCCCTCTCCTCTTGTATTGTTCATTAGGAGGAGGAGTTATGTGATTAGGGTGGTTAGAGGAGTTGGGGGAGTTTCCAAATCGAACCCAATTGACTAGTGATTAATTTACTTTTTATTTTTAACGATTTTTAATGGAATACGTGGGTTACAAGAAGGAAACTTGCGTATGGTACGTGGGTTTCCTTAAAGAAACTCGCATATTCAACTTTTGGGATCAATACGCAGGTTGCATATGTGCAGCTCACATATGATACACATGTTGTTAAGAGGAAAGTCGTGTATTCAAGTTAAAAACTCATAATATGAATTTGTTTATACTTGAGTAAACATTGTGTATATAGGGTCCATACTTCTTATAATGTAACACCCTGGTTTTGACCCCATTGCATTTAAATAAATGATGTAAATAATCATGGTGTGGAGCTAGGAAAAATTCCCACCATCGATTTAGTATTTATGTTTTGGCAATTAAGGTTGGGCCGATGGTATTTTTTTTAATGCTAGATAAACATTAAAAAGATGGAAATCATGTTAAATTTTTAATTTTTAATTAAAAACCCACAACCAGCTATGTCAACGCAATTAAATGAGATGGGGGCATGATTTTTCCTAAGGATGAAGGAATGGGGGATTGGAAGAAAGGGACGAAATTTGAAATGGGCAGAGCACCATTTCTGGAAAAACGTTTTAGAATTTTTCTTGAGCAAGAAAACACCAAAAAAATGACCACCTTTCCCTCATGCGGCAGTGTTTCACCTTCCCTCGTGATTTTGGAAGAGAAAAACATTTTTGGAAGCCTAATTGGGAATTCATGCAGCAGCAAGCAAGAAAAAATGATTCGAAGTCAAAACCCTTCACGATTTCCCCTGTTCGGAAATTTGTTCCTTTCATGATTTTGGTTTTCCTGTTCGGAATTGTTCTCTTTCACATTTTCTCCAGTTTGCTAGTTGTTTTCCTGAACATGAATGCCCTGAATCTGATTTTGTATCTTTGATTTGAAATACCAACAACATTTTCATTTTTGGTATTTTTGCGCAATCAGTCTGGCGCTGGCAATGTTCAGAAATTCGTAAATTTCTATGTGTGTATGTAATCCCTGGTGTCGACTATGTTTTGATAAATCCTAGGACTGAGATCATTGTGTGTGCATCCATGTTTGGCATTTGAATTGATTAAAGGAATGGAAATAGATTCTAGACTTTCTTGATAAACCTAGTGTGTGAAAGAACCTCATAGACCAATCTAGAAGGCTGGTTTTCTTCTTTGCATTCCCTGAATAGCGTTGGAAGGGAAGAAATGGCCTGAGGGACTGTGTAGCAGAGAAAGGAATGATTCCTTGCGTTGGGTGTGTAATTGTTTAGAAATCAGGCTAGATCCAGTGTGGGTGTTCATAGCTCTGGGGTTGAGCTCACTAGCTTAGCAGTCAATCTTTCCACCTCCTTGGCAGCGTGATAAACCCAACTGGAAGGATGGATTGGTTGGTAGTTTGATAAACCCATATGTTGGCTTGGATGTGTCTCATGTGAGTTTGGCTAAGTGTAAACCATTGCCTGTGTAAGTTTGATAAACCCAACTATGTTGGCTTGACTGAGATTTATTGTATCCTTGGCTATGGGGAAAGTCTGCTAGTGTTCCTTATTCCTTGGGGAAAATCATGCCCAGCTTGGGGGTGGTAGTGTTACTGATAGATTAAAGAGTTCACCGGCCTATGGTTGGGTGGAATGTTGCAACGACATAGCTGGTTGCAGGACAAGATTCTCCAAAGATAAGTATTCTTGTTTATTTAAGTTCTGCAACTGTATTTGCTTATGAATTATTATGAAAGTATCATGAACATGTTGAATGCATGAATGTGTTGAATGAATTATTTGCTTCCGTTGTATATATCATGAACGTTTTATTATGCATCTTTGTATTTATATGCTTTAAGTTCAATGCATTTTTATATATGTATTATATTCATGGGGGCTTAGATCTCCCGGGTTGCTAGATGTTATCGTGTCCTCTCCGCCGAGTAAGGGTTGGGGACGTGACATATACTGTTAAGGCTCTTCTATCCATTAAGTCCTTTTGTGTGACGATAGATTTTGTGTCATCACTTGAACGGAGAAGTTCCATTTTGAGGTATAATAGATGGCCCCTAATGTGGGAGGTCAGAGGGTAAGGATGGCTGAACTACATTATAATATTTATCTTTAAGGATTTAGAATCTAGGCCATGAGGAAGTAACTGAAACAAACAAATAGAGGTCACTTTTACAAAATCATCACTGAGGATGCCATATTCAATAATGTGGAACACTAGCTCCTTTACAAGATACAAATATGTCATATAGTATGAGATACAAGGCCACACATGATTTACAAAGTGGATTATAGCCACATGAGTACAATAACAGATCTTCAATAACTAGAGCTGTGTTACAAAGTATAACACGATCTTGCGTAACTTAGGTTTTATAAGTTGAAAACCTAAGGTATTCATCCAAATCCATATAATGAAGTAGGAATCCTAACCATGTGAATACAATAGTTCAAGTTTAACATGGAGGATACCATTGGAATACTAGTTAAAAGCATTGTATCGATAACCAATACAAAGGAGACCACCAAGATGGAAACGAGATCCTTAAGTACGTCTATCCCAAAAATCAAGGTATTCATCATCAGTTGGTGCTGATAGGAAACTATTTGTGAGGAGGAAGGCACTGATGAATCCTTCAACATGTCACATGAGTAAATTTGTAAACTTGATAAGGTAAGACAAACATAGATTAATCTTAAGGAAGAGCATGACAGGGATCCAGGTAAATAGACTGAGGTTAAGGATCCTTGAATAGTGAGCATGACACAAGAGTGACTCAAGGAAGCTTTAGACTCAAGAGGAACAATTGGACACATCTACAATGTAGGAGACATTAATAGATTCCCCATATACTTGGATCAGGTGATAAAATGGGGGAGTAATAACTCAGAGTACATGTTGAAACTGGAAAGTATAAAACTTAGGCTTGACTGTTGGGAGATCCAAAATTGGTGCTTTGTTCAAGGATTACTACGAACTTGATGCCAAATAGCTTACAATATAAAGAGACTATTTCCTTCCTTCCTTTCTTGTTAAGTTTTAGTGAGTCCAAGAAAGCAAACTCGAGACCTTCTTCATTTTTGAACAAGCTTGAAGAAGAGATAGAATATTGCTTGATGTAGCTCTGATTTGTGGATTTTACAAGCCCAAATTAGTGAATGCTCATTGGTGTTTTCATAATTTGAGAGTGTGAAAATTCCAAATAAGACTCTAGGGGGGTGCTTTTTCATAAATTTAGTCTCCCGAGTCTGAAAAAGTTTAAAACAATCCAAGGGAGAAATCTCTTATCTTCTGAGTAACTAAGGTATGTATTTTTTGTATTTAGTCAACAAGGTCCAAAAAAGGGGTAAACTATCACCAAACCAACTCTCCTTCAAAATCAAGCATATAGCCTTAGTTTAAAGAGTGTGAAGGAGGAAAATTTCACTTGGGATGTTCCATTTATTTATGAGTATGGGGAAGCCAACAATAAACTCAATGTTTTGTATTGGGTTTTAACGAGCATGAAAATGATATAGAGAACACTCAGAATATTTTTCATAGTTTAAACCAGAGCACAAAAAATAAAAAGTGAGTTCAAACAGGTTCCTTTTTCATAAATTTAGTCCTCTAGGCCCAAAATGAGATAAACTTATACCTAGAAATACTCTTCTAGCCACAATGAAGTAGAGTATTCCTTTTTCGTAATTAATCCATATGGTCTGGAAAAGGGTTAAACTTATACCAATTTGGATGATATTTCACTTCCTTTAGCGAGTCTGAAAGAACAAGTAAACTTGACAATCTAATCATTTTTAAGGACTTAGACCATAGCTTAAATATAACTCCATATGACGGGAGCCTTATGTTATCTCTAGGGTTGTTCCTAGTGCTTATTTTTCGAAATTTGACTTTGCATTGGTTTTTCCTATCTTAGTTTTCACATTGTTTGGATTTGTTTGATTGTTTATTACTCTTTAGCATTCCTATAGATACCTTAACTCATCAAAATTTCATTCAGCAAATAATAAATTTGTGTATGTGTAAATATTTATGCCTTACATGGTAAAAGTTACAATCTGATAGCAAAATTCCCAAGCTGGCAGCTTATTGAGAGCTTGCAGCAGATGGTGTTTTAATGATTTTATGGTATGATGGTGGAAAGAGTCATGGTTTGTGATATGAAATCTTGGCTAATGTAAACTTTTGATTATAATATCATACGCTGGAGCATGAGCCTTCGTTATTATTATGGTTCTAAGGATGTAAACCATAAAACAATGTTTTAATATGGAGGCGTAAAACAGTACAAATGCTGTCATTTCACACCCATATGTCTGTTCCTGCAATAAATACCGAGGAGCTATCGTGGCAGAAATTGCTATACACGTATTCCCCTCCATTCAGAATTCCATTTGGCGGTTACAAGGGCTCCGGTTTCCTTGGCAGGTGGCTTCATGTTGTATTTTGGAATTTTTTGGCCCAGGTTCGAACCTCAGGAATTGCAGAAGACAATATTCAGTTTATTTTACACTGTCATTGGTTCCAGTTTGCAGGGATGCGAGTTTTATAGTTGTGTTGGTGTCAGCTACAATGAAAGGAGTGTGCAAAATGTTCGAAGAACCTGTGCAGAACATGCAATTTGAGAATTTTGTTTAATTACGGGGTTTTCATATCAGAATTAATGGCTCGTAAAACCAGGTTTGCAGGCTGTTCTGTACATTGACATACATTTCCAGTTTTAGTTTTTACTCCAGCACGCTGTATTGAGTACTCTGTTTCTCATACCATATTCAAAGTGTTATAAAATTGGCAAGGAGGGTTTATGACAGAGTGCTTACGGTGATTGAAAGGACTGTAAGAGTGCTTATAGTATTCAGAATTTAGGGTTTTGTTTACAAAACCCTATACATTACGCTGTTTATATTGTTTAAGAGATAAAACTCTGTTTCTCCTGCATATGACAGTCTGATTTCATCTTAGGGTTTCATGATGGCGAATGAGATTGAAGAAGAGGAGCCTGAAATGGTTGAGAAGAAAAGAACAAGTGGGTTTATATGCAGATTGGAGCCTGTTGACACCCAATGAATTAGGTAATTTCCAAGGTCGGCGAAATTGATACAGAAATCTGGTTGGTTCAAGTTTTGTGATAGGTTACAAGGATACCACTCTCAATTAACCATGGCATTTATTGAGAACTATGATGAGGGTAAAGTGCAATTGAAAACCTTGACTGTCAGAGTCAATGAAAATTTTATTTCTAAAGCCATTAAGGTACCAGCAGAGGGAAAAATGATGATTAATGAGGCTTATCAAACAAACTCTGCAGAAATCAACCATCAGGAAAATGATAAAGAAGTACAAGTGGTTAATGAACCTGTAAACCCTGAAACACCTTGTATTCAGGATGATTCTGAAAGATTATGTGATATTGTTAAAGGTATTGCATCCAAAAAAGTCTGTAAACAATTATTTCAGACAGATAAACCCAGGACCAGACTCAGGAAAAAGCTACAAAAAGATGAAGAAGAAACAAAGCAA
>LPNX011153854.1:18090-56620 GCA_001517045.1 Pseudotsuga menziesii | reverse complement strand
ACACATCTGTATGTACCCATCTGTCTATACCAGATTTGTTCAGTGTAAAGTGAGTCATGTTTAACCTATGAAAACTGTGTAAACATATGAAACTAGCCTAGTAATTTGTACTACTGTAAAGTACCTTAGCCTTAAAAGCTTTACACCAGTTTGTCTTTTTGAGTTGATTTCATTTGATTTAGTCATTGTCAATATAAGATTTCCTAAGCTTGGATCCCCTATAGTCTAGGTCCAACTTTAGGGATAACATCTTCTGGCGCCGTTGCCGGGGACGGATAAAGGAAAAGGATCTTCCCTGGGTGAACAATATTTTGAGACTGATTGTGTAGGGTGAGCAGAATCAGTAAATCTTGGTTTAGACTACATTCAATCACCTTTTGAGCAGTTACAGTGGCTTCAAGGAAGATTGGGACTCGAGGAAATCCCTCATCCCCTTTAAATCCCACCATTGATTTATCGTTTTATTTTTTGGTGATTAAAATTGACGCTGATGGTATTTTGTGCTAACTGGCACATTATAATTTTGGAAATCATGAAAATATGCAATTTAATTAAATACCCACAACTAGTTATGTCAATGCAACAATAAAGAGATGGGGGCATGATTTCCTAAGGATAAGGTGGGGGGAGAATGTTCAAACCTTGAGCCAAGGAGAAAAGGCCATGTGTCAAGAGAAGAACCCATCTAGCTGTCAACCACCTTTTTGTCTTACTCACCTTTTCTTGTCTTATTCAAACCCCCACTTAATTCTCCAAGGAGTTAGTTGGGAAATTATTGCCTTGGGGCTTGGGAGGTGTGGGCAACCACAATTTTCGGTAGGGCCGTTAGTATTTGACCACACGCATGCCCAAGGGGAGAGTTCTCACCCATTATCCCTCACGTGGAAGAAGGGAGCGGATTATTCACTCACAAGGGGAAGCCACATTTTTCCTCATGCAAGGCGTTCTCCATTTCCTCACGCAGTGGAAGCTTGGAGAGTTATTTTCCTCCACGTTTTTGGTCTGTACTTGTGTTCTTCCTTCACAATTAGGGGTTCTTGGGCATTTTTCTCACCCATCATTCATCCACATTGGTGCTCTTTGAAGCCGTGGGGAGCTTACTATGTGTGGCATTCACGTTTGTCTGTGTGTGTGTGGTTTGCCTCACATGGGCACCCATTTTCTTCATTTTCCTAGGCTGGAAATCTTTTTTGGCAATTCCCATTGAATTGGAGAAGACACCAAGAATTTATTAGTGGTTTTTGAGCCATTTTCTTACCCACGTGAAGCCAAGAATGTTTTGTTAAGTCGATTTTGGTCACAAGTATGTTATCCCCATTCACCGTTGTCAATTTTGCCTCCCAGGATGTTTTTGGTTCATACCCAGAACTTGCATTTTACTGTGTAGTGCATCCCTATGTTTTCTTGGCTGAGTAAGTCCAAGAATCCATCTGTTAGTGGGATGACTGTGGTTGGATGTGGTTAATGAATTGACTGTGGGTGTTTGGCCTTGCTGTGTGTTATAGCTGATTTTACCACACATGGTAGATCACATATATATAGCCTTCCTTGTCCCTCTGCAGAGTATTTGGACCCCATGGACTATTTTTGTACCTTTGATGTTTACAAGATCATCCCTAAAAACACTTTTTATTTGTTGTACATGACTTTTAATCCCTTTTCCGCATATACACGCAGATATTACCCTTAAATCCACGTACATCGAGATGTGTGCAAAAGGCCAAATATTTTTGGATTTTTCCTTGATGTGTATCCGAGTCACTTGTCTCTTGGCCTTCCATATGCCTCGATATCGCTCGGATTTGACCTTCCATTACCCCATTAAAACACTATATAAGGAACCCTTTGGATACATTGAAGAGGGAGGAATTAAAGAGCAAGAAAACTATAGTCCATTGTTGGCGCAGCTTGCTTATACTTGAGTCTCCATCCCTTTGTCCCTTGGAGCACTTTGTGTTCTTCCCAAGCTTGCCTTTGTTTGTGAGCTTGCTATTGAGAGATGGAGGATTGAGGTGGTGGAGGCCCAGGTGGAGGACTCGGTTTCTTCGGTTCGCAGACATGCCGACAGAGGTTGTCACTCATGTAATCTCTGATTTATATTAATAGAAATATATTTTCCTGTCCAATGATGTGCATTTAAATGAATATTGAATCCATGGATTATTTTAATTTCTTATACATTATTGATTATATATGCTAGAGTAGGTCTAACACCATTATATAGCATGCGTGTCTTGTTTGCTGTTGTTGAGAGAACAAATTGCTAACACAAATGGGATTGGAAAAAGCTCAACGAGGATCTACATCAGCCGCCCGGAATAAGGTATGTTTCGAGATCTTTTAGTGTTAAATGTTTTATTTCTCTTGCATAATGGAAAGGGATTGATTTCTGTGGTTTCTCTATCTGTTGTGGTACACCCCAAGCCATAGGAAGTTTTCTCCATAACAGAATTGGCGACCATACTGGGGAGGTTCCTAGTCATTTCCTTTCGGGTTTTTTTCGGCATTCAATGTGCTTGAATTGCTCTGATTTCTCTGTTTCTGAGTTGGGTCTGGGGGCATGTTTTCCCATTAGTGTCTTACAAGAGTAAATTTTGTCTCAGCTTGTCTATTTTCCTTCTTTTTATCTCTTTTTCTTCTTGTACGTGGTTTTTTCTTTCACAGTCGCATGTACATGTGAGTTTTCCCTGAATAGTTGTGTATGTACGTGGATTTACTGAGAACAGTCGTGTATACCCTGTTTTTTGGCCTTTTTGGGAAGATTAAGTGTTAATGCTGGGTGAGTTTGGATGATTTCTAAGTCTTCTTGGATGCTTATGGAGTCTGTATACATCCTTGTTTCTGACCACAGACACCTTGTTAGTTTAAATTTTTGAAAATGTTATTGTCATTTCATTTTCTTTTTTGTTTGTTTGTTTTGGGATTAGTGCATTAGGTCTCTTTTACCTTGGTGCTTTGCTTGATGGTTGTCTATTAGTGCTTGCAAAGTCTGAGGGTTGTAGAGCTATACTTTTGCTTTGTTATCTCATTTAATTCAAAAATACAAAAACATCTGCTTTATGCATCATTATGCATTGTTTGCATTTTGCATTAGCATGGTACTTGCATTAGGTTTGCTTGGAGAATATTAGTCATATTTTCATATAGGAATGATTGCATATTCATTTGAAGAAAAAAATTTGCACTTCACGTAGTAGCATACCCTGTTCTTCATTTGACACAGTGCATTGCATTGATTGTTAAGTGTGCATTTTACTTCTTGTTGCGTCATAACATCCATTAGAGGAAATTTCAATTTAAAATGGGCCTTCCAAAAATAATAAAAATTACATGTCAACATGTATCAGCCAATCAAAATGATTTAAAATTAAAAAACGGAGCACCTCTTAAACAATTTTTTAATATAAATTTGGGGATAGGTATCATAAAAAAACTACTTTTTTGTTCGTATTTTTGACATATATCCATGTGTTTCTACTCAAATTTTGATCAGGAGAGCTCATTGGATGTTGAATTAAATTTCGTATCCAATGAGTACCCACTCGACATACTTTTGATGGGCCCCTCTACTCTAAAAACAAGAAATACCTGAAAAAACATAATGATGATGTCATCATCACGTTTTTTCAGGTATTTCTTGTTTGTGGGGTAGAGGGGTCCGTCAAAAGTATGCTGAGTGGGTACTTGTTGGATGTTCCACATCCAACGAGCTTGCTCGATCGTAATTTGAGTAAAAACATAAGGAGATATGTCGAAAATACGAACAAAAAAATAGTTTTTTATTTTCTTCCTCCAAAATCAATAAATATTATTTTATTATTTTAACTATTATTTTATTAATTTTCCTTAGGAGGCCCATTTTGAATTCCAATTTCCTCTAATGATTAGTTGCACGACCATTTTCCCTTTGAGTAATAATCCAATTAAAATCAACGCATAATAAAATGAATTACACTCATTTCTTTTTAGGGTGCACAAAAAAGACTAGGTTTTAGGGTCTTGGAATAGTTCATTGTGAGTAAATTCTCCAAGACCACTAAATGAAACATTTATGTGTTTGTCTAGGTGAGAGTGTGAAATTCCTTTATTCTTAGGATCCTCTTCTTACAAGGGAGTTAAGCACGAGGCAGTGTGAGCGGTTATGATTGGGACGACCCCTGTTCATAACTGAGTAGCACTAGAGATATTTTCAGGATTGGATTAGTATCTGGGGGCTCTTTCGAGAGTTTCAAGCTTTGCTACCCTTCCCATATGGTCAATCTCGCCTACAATTGTCCACCTGAGCATTGATTATATTGAGGTGACCTTAGTTTCCTTACCTAGGTTATCGAAGGGGTACTTCGTAGAGGTTATTCTATAGGTGTCCTAGCTAGGTAGGGGTCAGACAGCATAGTCGCTATATGTGTTGAAGCTGAGGTCCACTATAATTGGTTACGAAACTCCGCTTGTTGTGTATGGGAGTCTCAAACCTCTCCTAGGTGAGACATACCTACTTCATTCGGGAGCTCACGTATCCTACCCTTGTTTACTTGCGATTTGGATTTACATTTTATAGGTGTATGATCTATGCACACTAGTTTTCCTAGGGTTTGCGTAATTAGATTGAGTCTTTTATTTTTTGAGTCATTATGGATTCGGGTGCAGCACCTCACCATTCTTGCCATTTAGCAGGACTTCTGCCTTCCACATCTCCTCCTCCTTTGCGAGAGGAAACTAGACAGTCCGAGCGGACTACTTCTCACTTTGATTCACACACCATGGGAGATCATGAGGATGAGATTCCAGATATTTTCTCTCCACCTCATGAGGTTGGGGAGGAAGATCCTACTAGAACATATGATCCATCACATGAACAACCGTCATGATCTGGTTATGATCCCTCATTCACAGGTTGTTGGTATTGGTTTACAGGTGACGAGACTCATTATGAACCCACACGCACTAGCCGTGTTTGTTATGGCATGCCTGATATCACAACATCCGATCTGGCACATCATGTTGAGTCAGAAATTGATCCTAGCACTACACCTAGGGGCACTCATATTCCTTTCCATGTGGGGATATTTGGGAGCACTAGTCACATTACACCTTCCATCCCTACGGTGGAATCATCCTCACATGTTTATCATATACCTAGTGTTAGTAATCCTATGTGGATCCTAGAACTAAGACGAGTGAACATTGGGAACACCACTTACATTCCTTCACATGTCCATTTGTCCTCGAACCCTACTCCTTCGAATGTGTTTTTGATGACCCTTCCTCCCCCTCGTTCACATGGTCCTTCAGGTCAGAATATTGCTACTAGTCATGTTCGTGCTGCAATTGCTCGCACGGTAGAATCTCAGAGTCAAGTACTGTTATCAACCCAAATGGCACTTCTTCATCCAAGTGCCGACACTTCATATGTTGGTAAAGAAAAGGACACTTATGGATTGAAGGTTTCCTAAACACTATATATAGGAATGATATGAGATGCATTCACTATCCAACCAGCTTGCCATTTTACCTTTCTATATGTTGATTGCCGTATGCGACTATCTCCCCAGCGGAGTCGCCAGTTCTATTGTAAATGAAATTTTCCTATGGCTAGGGTTTAAGAGGCCATCAACGTACTGGGGTTGAAAGGTGGATGCAAATGGTTCTGCAAGTATATATAAACAAGTTTCAGAGATTAGAATGGTTCATACCTTAACAAATGAAGGTTGATCCAAGCAACCCTTCAATCCTCTTCTTGCTCCTCTTGCTCCAAGAGACCTGCAAAATGAATTATACCTTCCTCAAACCAATATGACCACATATAAAGCAATGATAATCAAATAAACCTGAAATAATAATCTGATTAACATCATAATATGATCATAAACAGAGATTCAATCACACATTGAACAATGATTTGGGAAGAAGAAGGACATCACATCTTTATTAATCTTGAAAACAAGTACAAGTATACCTTCTCTTCAAGTTCAGAACCTCATGAAACCTTGATCTCGTTCTGCTGCTTCTCTTCTTCAAGGAACCTAGTCTCCAAGCTCTGCAACACAAGGGGATGAACGCCAGGGCAAAGGTGTGGGCAAAGAGAGCTCCAATTCCTCCAGCATAAAATGAAAAGATTCTAGTCTCCTCTCATGGACCTCCCTACCTCTATTTATATGCTTAATGAAGAGTTAGGGTCGAAGACAAAGTAGTTACAACTGAAGGAGTCAGTTGCATAACTACCCAAACTACCCAAATTTCAAAATACGTATTTTCTTTTACATTTCTAGGAGGCGTATGCGAGTTGCAGAGACAACAGTCACATACACGAGGAGGTATACGCAGGTTGCAATGTAGAAAGTCACGTATTTAAGGCATATGCGACTATTATATATAGCAACTCACGTACGTACATGAGTTTCCTTAAGGAAATTCATGTACACATTAAAAACTCATATTTAGGGTATTTTTGGGCATTATCAGACTTTGGTGTTGTTGAGGCCCCAAAATTCACAGGAAATAATAGTAAGGGATTCTCCCCAATCAACGTTCCCAACTAGCCCATTGACTATTTGGTATAGGGAATCTGTCCGGTATACGGTTCGGCTACCGTAGGTCAAGTAACACAACAAAGGCTTTACCGGTTGCGGCTCGTCCCACCGAGTTTTTTTTTTTGTATTTTTGACTTAAATTATGAAATGCAAGTGCCTAATTATCATGCATGGTGATGAGATGCATGGAGCACTCACAATGTGATGCATAGGTTCTTACCTCTTGTCTTAAGGTCCACAAGCATCCAAATCACATACAACAAGAAAATAAACTAACTACCTAAACTATCCCTAGGGAGCAGAGTTATCATTTATAGGTGAGTAATACATTGTGTACATGCTTTATGAAGAGTTACAGTTAGCTGACACTTCTTTCAAGACACACGAACAATTACAGATATTTAAATAGCCAGATCACTGATTATTTTATGAACAACATTTATTACTCACAGTGTAAAACATCCCAAAAGATATTGAAGAACATTCAACAAGAACATAGGTTCAGGAAGTTATATACTCTCACAGTAAATGAAACACAGCTAAAAATGAAATAGTTCCTCTTCAGCATTATTCATTTAGTCGCATTGATACATTCCACATTTCCCTTTCTCCAGCAGGCAAAAATTGCAGTTTCTGATTTGTAAAACGAAGTAGTTCCTCTTACAAGCCAATATGGTTTACAAATTTTTTCGAGGGAAAAAGTCCCTTCTAAATCCTACTTTCAAATATTTAAATACAATTCCAAAAACGCTTCAGTTTTCCCCAGACGCATGATCTTTCAGTGTCCCAAATGTTTCACATTCCTCTATCTTGTCTGTATGTAATCATGAACCACTGGGTAACTGATCAGTTTTTTGGGTCCATGCATTTATAGCTGCGGATTTCGTCTTTTACTCCCCTGGCCCTCCTGGCGATTCCCCTGGTTTCAGTAATACTCCTGCCAAAACGGTCTGTCTTTCTCCGCACCACGGTAGATTGATCGATCTCCTCAAAACCGCTTGCAATCAAATCGACAAGCATGATTCAAAAACAGCAAATATTACCAATTGAAATGACTATTCCATAAGGAAATGGCAAGGCGCACCACTTGTGGGCTTGACAAACCTAGCCTACGATGGTCAATAGGAAACTCATTGGCGGGAAAACTTAAATTCGGCAGTCGGAAGGAAATAACATCGGAGGCCAAAATGATTTCCCAGCCGCAACGGCGGAAAAGGCACAATTTACAGACAAGCGAAACGCGGGAAAGAGAGGCTTTAATCGGAAGTCAGACGGATTTGTACTTCGGAAGCCAAAAGACTTTGAGAGCCGCAACGGTGGAAAATAGAAGGCTAGAGCCATGCGATGCACGTCGGAAGTCGGACGGATTTACGTTTCGGAAGACAAATAGCTTTCCCACCCGCAACGGCGGACGAGAAACGGCTTTGGGTACACAGCTAAATCAGGTTAAAACACATCGACAGTCAGAGCTTTTCACACTTCGGATGGCAAAACAGTTTGGGAGCCGCAATGGCAGATGGGAAAAGGCTATCAGCCACCGATTTAACAAAAATGAAATAAGTGTTTTAGACAGCTCTTCAAATCAATATCAGACAGAGACTCTGTCATACTTCCACAACGACAACCACAGCAAAGACAACTGGTTTGATCAACAAGCAAAAGAAAGTTTAAAAGCTGCGAATCACCATGAATTCCAACGCAATTGAAATCCGCTCCTTGGTCAAGAGTTAAGCTTTTGTAGTCATTAAAAATTAAAACACAGACCAACAACTCAAAGGATTCAGTGACCAAAGCAAAATCATGAGGAGGGGTCCAAAATTTAAGAAATTTGGGGAGAATAGTTGCAGCTGCAACAAGTGTCTTCTAGAAAGTTTTAGCTAACTGAAATATCTTTCCAATGGCATAGGGATGAGTTCAAATGAAGTTATAAAACTGAATATATGATTCCTCCAAGTTAGGTGTTTTTTCAGTGACTTTTCATGAAGTGTCATCATGGAAGTGTCGACATGCAACGAAAACATAGGAAAGTGGTCACAGAAAAAGATGTGTCATTTTGAGCTATAACAAGTACCTCATGTTGTGTCGGGAGGTCATATCCCTGTTTCTGGATCATCTCATGTTCCATCTCATGGAGCTCCCCATATCCCTAACTATGGACCTTCTCATGGGACATCCCATGGAACACTTTATGGAGCTTCTCATGGACGGGCTTATGGACCGCAATATGGACATAAGTATAAACCATATGGGTACGGGTACCAACAACCCACTTACTCTTCCAATTATGGATTTGTAGCACCGCATAATCAAGGTACCCCACATCACAATGCTTCCATGCATCCCTATACGGGTCAAATGGGAGGAGGTTATTATGGCCAAGGCCATGGTATTTATAGCAATCAACCTTACATGAACTAGAACTATTAGGGAGCGTGGCATAGACCATCTCAACCTAGGATCTCTTTCCTCTCGACATTAACCTTACCTGACTTGTTGAGACTGATGAACGATCTGGTATCTCATGACCCGACCTGGCCGAATGTCCCTAACAAGCTTCCTTCGGACATTCCCAAGTTCGAGGGTAAGGCTAGAGAATATCCAAGTGAGCATGTCACCACTTTTCACCTTTGGTGCTCTTCCAATTCCTTACATGACGATTCAATCTGTTTGAGGCTATTTCAACGCACTCTCACGGGGCCTACAACGAAATGGTATATAGAGTTACTCGGGGGGGCATACACTTTATTTGATGACCTTTCCATGACTTTCCTCAACCACTTTCATCTACCCATATGTTACGACATCAGTACCGAACTCTTGTCGACCTTTCGGCAAGATAAAGCCACATACATTTCGGATCACATTCAAGAGTGGCGTAGATGGAAGCGGTTGATTAAAGCCTTTATACCACTGGAATTTCTCCTTGAATGGTTCCTCAAATCATTGTTACCTTACATCGCAAAGGATGTTTCTACATCCGGAGTTCAAAACGAGGAACAAGCAATCTTTAGGGCACAAGAGTTGGATTTGATCTATGCTCAATCTGGAATTTTGTATGAGATTATACCTAATGCTCCGCGATCTAGTTTCAATCCCAAGGTTAATCCTGGACCACATGCTGATGGAATTGTGGGCTCTACAAGTACCAAACCTACAGATTTGGTCGTGAAACAAGTGATCCAATTGTCAATTAACCAGTCCGCATCGGGACAAGCCACGGCTTCGTCTCAACCTACCCAATCGGTGAGTGTATTTCCCGTGCAATCGTTGGACCCAAAGGGCAACCAACAGCCTGGAAGGAATAAGAAAAAAGTGAAAAATAACTGTAAGGGTGGGAATAAGAATGAAAATGCTAATAATAATGACAAGAATGCTCGTAATGCTGGGGGGACAAGTAAAATAAACGTAAGGTGAAGTTTCCTTGTAAGTTGTGTAAGGATGACCACCTCACTTACTTGTGCCCTTGTATAGAAGATGCCTCGAGGTTCATAGCATAGGGCCCAACTGTGTTAACGAATCCTTTACCCAACAATCAAAATATGAACTCGAGGACCATTGATCCTAATTGTGCATCGGGTGGAAATCAAATTCTGCCATAAGCCAATAGTGCTCATGGATGCATCAACATGATGAGTGCTGCTAA
Organism: Pseudotsuga menziesii; assembly: GCA_001517045.1. Lineage (NCBI taxonomy): Eukaryota > Viridiplantae > Streptophyta > Pinopsida > Pinales > Pinaceae > Pseudotsuga > Pseudotsuga menziesii. Next base: position 46,450 of record LPNX011153854.1, on the reverse strand, counting down.
GGCTGTGCCTCGTACGAAATATTATGGTTCGTCACAACTGGACCTTGGGAAAGAACCCTCTCCACCCAAGAACCCTTTGCATATCAAAAAAAATACGGATAAACTTGAAGCTCCGCCTCGCATTCCTAAGGGAGTCCTAAAGTGTTCAGGGCACAATCCTAATGCCTGAGCCGCCCAGAACTATTCAGTTGTTGAGGATTTGGGCCAGAATCCTTGTGAAATGTCCGTACTTGAAGTGCTTCAGACTTGTCCTCTGCAGAGGAAGGATTTGTTGTCCACTCTTGGGGTTAGTGACGATAACTCTTCTTCCATTATCAAATTTGAAACGATGGGAGTACATCCTTGCTTGCCTTTCTATGTGTCTCTTTTGATTCATGTAGAGTGTCTTAATAAGACCATCAAACACACTATCATTGATGAAGGCATTGTTGCTTTAATGATGTCTTTGTCATGTTGGGAGGGCTTAGGTTCTCCAGAGTTGTCTCAATCCGCTACCATGTTGATAGCTTTCGATGGTAGATCATTTTGGCCAGATGAAATTATTCCTTCTCTAAAATTCCAATTGGGAGGGAAGACCATTGCGATCGAGGTTGAGGTGGTTGATGCGCCCCTTGACTACAATCTTTTACTGGGTCGAAATTGGATGTATAGTATGCAAACCGTAGCTTCCTCCCTCTTTCAAGTGATATGCTTTCCATATAATGGGAATATTGTTACGATTGATCATATGTCATTCCAAAATCCGTGTGTCAATGCATCACACGAGGGCTTCACTTGTTTACCAATATTCCATCACGTTAGTTCATATTGTGGGTTTTAAAATTATAAAAAATCAAACCAATATATTGCAGGTATTGGGGGGATGAGGGGTTTAAGGTGGGGGTGGGTAGGGTGGTTTACAAGGATTGAGGTGTAAAAAGAGGTGGGAAGGAAGTTTTAAGTATTGGGAGGGGGTTTCAACAAAAATAGTTTGGGTTAATATCTCTCGTAATTAAGGGTATTCTTTAATATCCCATGTTCGCACGTGCTATGTGAGAGGGATGCATCATTGGGAGCTTCTATCCCGATTATCGATCACTCTCAGCCGGCAACTAGGAGTGTGGGCATGGGTATGTATCCTTCTCTTATGGGAACCTTTAGTTGTCCTGCGCCCATGCCTATGATTGGGTCTAGTTTTGGTGGGGATTCATCCTCATTGAATTTGGTGTCTTTTCGCACTACCCATATGGAGGACCCTTGGATCCTTCCTCCACCGAGTTCTTTGGTTGGACCTATTGAAACGGACGTACCATTGCCTGCAATGATGATAACATATCAAGTGAATCTTGATCAAGTTGCAGAGCCTAGTCCTTCCTCTTCGCGGATGGAAGAGGACCCATATGTGTTGCCTGCATGGGCAGTTGAGTCATCTCACGCACATGATTTTCTTGATGATGTTTTTCTATCGGATGAAGCCATTATTGAGGCCATGTCTGGGGTTGAGCCACCTTGGGAAGAGTTGCATCATTGATCATATTTTCTTCCTGAGCTCGACCGTGTGGAGCATGATGACTTTAGGGAGATTCTTAGTGAGAATATTGGGGCCCATGGTTCCATTTAGTTGTTCTGGTCAGATTGCTGATGGGAACATGGCAAATTTATCACTAACTATTCCTATCAATATTTCTTGCGATCCTGGCAAGGTTGAGAATGTCTACATTGGGGAGGATTGTTCCCCTTATGAGATCAAGGAGTATACCGCAATGTTTAAAGAGTTTCATGACATCTTTGCATGGTCATGTGATGAGATGCTAGGTATCGACCCTCGTATTGTTGAACATGAGATCAAAACCTATCCGGATGTGAAGCCAGTTCAAAAACTTTTCCGTGTTGTGAATCCTAGAAAAGCACCCGCCATTAAGGCTGAGATAGAAAATCTTTTGAAAGTTGGTTTTATCTATCCCATTCCTTTGATGGAGTGGGTTTCCAATCCCATTCTGGTAGATAAGAAGCAGGGAGCGATCCGTATATGCACTAATTTTCGTGACTTAAATCGCGCATGTCCTAAGGATAATTTCCCCACACCATTTATTGATCAGATTTTGGATTAGTGTGCCGGGAGTGAGGTATTTTCCTTTATGGACGGTTTTTCCAGATATAATCAGATTCAGATTAAGCCCAAGGATCAACATAAGACCGCATTTATTTGTCCTTGGGGTACTTTTGCATATCAGAAGATGCCTTTCAGACTTAAAAATGTTGGAGCTACATTTCAGCGGGCTATGACCTTAATTTTTCACAATATCAAAATGATTATCGAAGTGTATTTGGATGATCTTGCTGCTCACTCTCGTCTAAGGGTGCGTCATCCATATCATTTGAGAATAGTATTCGAAAGATGCCGTCATTACCAGGTTCATTTAAATCCTCATAAGTGCATATTTTGCATGACTGTTGGTCGCTTGCTAGGATTCATCATGTCCAAGTAGGGTATAAGAGTCGATCCCTTAAAGGTTGAGTCAATACTTCAATTGTTTCCTCGCGTAATATTAGACATCTTCAGTGTTTGCAAGGCATGGCAAACTTCTTTCAGATATTTATGGTTAATTTTTCCAACTTGACTAAAGGCTTTATGCGTCTTTTGAAGAAGGACACTCCTTTTTACTGGGATGAGAGAGCCCAGGATTCCTTTGATGCTCTTATGCGAGCCTTAGCAACGGCCCCCGTGCTTAGTCCTCCTGGCTATAGCCATGATTTCTTAAATTATGTGGCTGCGTCCATGGAGACTGTTGGTATGGTTTTGGTTTAGGAGGATGAGGAGATCCATGAGCCTGTCATATATTATTTGAGTCGAAAACTTATTGATGCAAAAATCCATTATTCCCATGTGGAGAAGCTTGCCTTAGCCACCGTTCATGCTGTCCAACGTTTGAGGCATTACATTCTTCTTCACCAAACTTTGGTCGTAGCTCATATCAATCCATTTCAGTTCATCTTCACTAGAAGGATGATAGGGGGAAAATACAATAAATGGATTGTCATTTTGCAAGAGTTTGATCTCAAGTTCATTTCAGCGGAATCGAAGAAATCTTTGATCTTTGCGGAGCTTATATCTGATTTTCCAAGTTTGGAGGAGGAGGAATTTTATGAGGATACGTTTGTCGATGAACATATTTTCCTTATCTCAACTTTGGACCCATGGTATGGGGATATCATCGTATATTTGCAAACGTTGAAGGTCCCTACTCACCTTTCATGAGATGAGCGACGATGATTACATCATGTAGCTAAGAACTACCTTATATTGGATAAAAAATTGTACCACCGTGGAGTAGATTCCATTCTGCTTCGTTGTTTAACCCATGATGAGGCTGAGGTTGTGCTGAATGATTGCCATGGATGGGCGTGTGGTGGTGATTTATTTGGGATTTCTACAACCCAAAAAATCTTGAGAGCGGGATATTTTTGGCTGTCCATCTTCAAAGATTGCATTAATGCAGTCAAGAAGTGCCACCCTTGCCAGGTGTTTGCACACAATATGTGCTCACATCCAGCCTTGTTACATCCTATTGTCACCGCTAGTCCCTTCACCAAGTGGGGGCTTGACTTTATGGATTGCAACCTAGCTTCGGCTAGAGGGCATCATCACATTATAGTGGTTGTCGATTATTTCACGAAATGGGTAGAGGCTATGCCCACAATTAAATCCGACGGTGAGATAACCGTGCATTTCGTGTTCAACTAGATTATCACTCAGTTTGGTATTCTGAAAGAGCTTGTCACTGACCATGGTAGGCACTTTCATAATAAAATGATGGAAGAATTGGCTTCCAAGTTAGGGTATAAGCAGGAACATTCATATTCTTATTACCCTCATGAAAATGGACAGGTTGAAGCAGTGAATAAATCACTTAAGTCTATTCTCCTATGAACCATCACATGAAGCAAGACCAATTGTAATATTATGTTACATCCTGCTTTATGGGCCTATAGAACTACAATTAAGACTGCCACCGGTTTCTCTCCATATCATCTTATGCATGGGGTGGAGCCAGTTTTACCAGTTGAATGTGAAATCCGTTCTCTAAAGCTAGTTGTAGAGCTTTTACCAGACACTTCCGCATTGGAATAACATTTGGTCCACTTAGAGTAGCTTGATGAGCAGTGTCGAGATGCCTTAGTGGCTCTAGAGGTTAACAAGCATCACGTTAAGGTCTAGTATGATAAGTCTGTCCGTCCAAGGAGGCTTAATGAAGGTGACTTGGTCCTTTTGTGGGATCAAGCTAAGGAACCCTTGGGGGAAGGGAAATTTAATCCCATGTGGCATGGTCCTTACATGGTTAAACGGGTCTTAGAGAAAGGCGCTTATGAGCTGGTTGATTATGAAGGAACGGCCTTGGCAGAGCCTAGAAATGGGCTCTATCTCAAAAAATACTATGCATGATCTTCATCCAGGGCTAATTGTTGTATATTATTGTATAGTTTTTCCATTGCATAGTTAGGTTTTCTTATGGTGATCAGGTTTGTTGATTAGCATTCGTTTGTTATGGCAGATGTCGATGGAGTCTTCTGTGTACATAGGATTCACTGATGGTGCTAGCCACCACACTCAAAACTCAGCTTCAGCTGCTTAGGTGATTTATGCTCCTACGAGTCAAATATTGTCTTTAGGAAGCGTATGTTTCCGGCCTTCTTCGAACAATGTTGCTGAATATAGTGCCATTATTGAGTTATTGCGTGATGTCATTTCACATGGTGTTCATTCTCTTTAGGTACGTCTTGATTCACAGTTAGTGGTTTCACAGCTTAATGGCTTGTATCATATTAGGGATCCAACATTATTACGAAGATTCTTACGTGTGAGATTGCTAGAACGACAATTTGAGAATATAACATACATTCATGTTCCAAGAGTTTTTAATCAAGTTGTTGTCTCATATGCTAACTATGTGTTAGATTGGCATTTATTTCATAGACAATAAGCATATCACAAACATACATTTTTTCACACATGTAAATATAAATAAGATAGATCATCATAAAAGTTTTTCATTAATATCCAAAAAGTGACGTCATTAATACATAAGTGTCATACAAAATTGGGGCTTTCGAGCCACCAAAATATAATACACGATCATACAAAAATGAACACACTCAGGTCTCTAAGCCTGAGGAAGAGGGGGGTTCTGATCATGACATAGAACTATGGCTCTAACTAGCCATCGAAAGGGTCGAATGCATGCTCATGGAACACCAACCACCTGACGCTACATGGCCTCAGGAAAGTCCTCGACTTCCACCATGGGTGCCCTATGTGTCAAGTGTACAAAGTTCGTGTGAATGCTTTGGAGTGTCCACTCCGCATCCACACCCGTGATATCGTCTACTCTTCCCCTCCGTCGATGACAAGGGAAGCCTTTTGGCCGCTGTGGTCCTACATCTGCATACACATGACAGATTTTCACTATGTGTCGTCACAAAAAAAATGTGTCTTTTGAGTTAATATATCAAAAAACACAAAAAAAATATAAATAATTCCAAAACTTAAAAAGTGGGTTTGGGATTCATTACCTATGTCGCCATAAGCTGCTCCTGGTGGTAACGGCATATCCGGATCTCCACAGAAGTTTATCCCTGCATAGGGGTAGTCATCTATGGTGATGATTTGTCTCTGCCACCATGGAAAGAAGTCTACTAGGTAGGGGTTAGCCACCCTACCTCTGTCCAGTCTATGCATAACATTTTCCCAACGTCGTTGGGCTGGATCTCGAACTCCATGTGGAACAATGTCCACTCTAGGGATTATCCCTGGTACCCGCTTAAAGAAGAACGTGCTCAGTATGCTTTCAAACCCAAAGTTCCACACACTGCCCATCTTGCAGTCACTGAGCTGTTGTTTCATGTTGCTTAAAAACGTTGTGCTCCAATCATACACTGTAGGTCTCATACACTCCATTGCATAGAACATTATTGGCCGCGAGGCCTGGTGGAGTGAAGCTAACCTCGCAATCCTACCTAATGCTAATAGTATGGCCTTCAGTCCCAGAATCTAGATAGAGTTTGTCAGGATTTGACTCCCAACCTTTTTCGTCTCCGGAAAGCATTACACAACTATGTGCTCATCAATATTCAACCTGCCTCCTGGCTCACCAGATCAGAGATTCACCATCTCTCGTCGTCTGGACAAACCAGTGATAAAGTATATGTCCTCAACCTCAATGCTGAGCGACATCCCATCAATCTGAAATGTCTCAGATTATGGATCCCAGTAATCCACTAGCAGTTGGAGTAGTCTTGGTTTGGCCTTCAGGCTGCCAAGACACCAAAACTTGTATAAAACACATGCTCGTAATGCTTATTGGACCATAAGATCACCTTGCACGGCCTCTTCCACATCACCATGCTCTCTTTCCCTCCACTCTAACACCATCCCAAACAAAAAACCAAAATTTTGATCAGTTATTGCCTTTGAAAACCTTGTTTGTAGTCCTATACACGACTGTTCTCAAAATAGCTGCGTATGTATGCGGGTTTGGGTCGTTTTTCCACGTATGGCGAGCCCTATAAGCAGAAAAAATCTCAATTTCTGCATGGGCCGAAACACACAATTATGGATGGATTAAAAAATTAATTGGACCATGAAAATTAAAAAAATTTGCATGAAATACGAAGAGGAGGGCATGAGAATCTATCTAGATCAAACGGGGAGAGATTTTGCCAGATGATCCTCCCAGAATTCACTTCAGAAGTTCTAAGTTCAAATACATTGTTGGGTAAAAATTTCAAATGATATGAAATTTTTTCAAATTTTTTACTATTTATAGAAAAGTTTTGGAATTTTTACCCACTTTCTATAGTTTTTGACCATTTTGGACCATTTGAACTAATTTGATGATGTAGGAGTCCATTTTGAGTGGGGCTTGACAGTGGCTTTGATCTGTTCGTGCCTACTACAAGTATGATGTCTAAATTGGCATATAGGTTAGGTTTCACATTCATTTGCATTTTTCATGACCTTATGACCGTTTCATTTTAACCTTAGGTACGAACCCATTCCATCTTGTCACATAACCTTCTTGTTTCTTTTAGAAGTGACATGTTGTGAATGGTAGAGCTTTACCATACATGGGTACCCTAGTTAGATCATGTATTGCATTTGGTGCCCATACCGACATTTCTCCTTTAGGATGTGGGAGTCCTTTGTATAGTACCGCCATGACTTTGAGCATGAGATTCATACTCCTCTTGACCTTTATGCTGGCCTTTTCCTCAGGACTCCCTTGTATATGTCAAGTTGTAATTGCATTATCATGATTTTTGCTTGCTTTATTGAGACTTATGTCTACTTCCTTGACTTTGATTATCATCCATATAGCCCGATCTTGTCTCATGTCTAGCTAAGCAAAACCTTTTCATATATCTTTTGCAGCTTGATTCCCCATTTTTTACCGAGAGGGTACTTTCCCCCAAGTGTTGTTATCCTGCACACGTTCCCTTGCATTGAGCATAGGTATGTTCCGCTACTTGGAACTAGTTTTTTTCCCCCTTGACACTCATCTCCTCCTAGATTTGTAACTATAAAGCACTTTTATTATTTTTCAAGCTTTTCAAAATATCTGAAAAAAGTCCAAAAAAATAAAAAAACCAAAAAGTCAGATAGGGAAAGATGTTATCTTTGGTAGCAGTCAAGTCGTGTGGCCTTTGAATAGAGCAATGCATATCACATTCGTTGGTTGGGTTAGTATTTTGACTTTAGGAGCTATACTCGTATCTATGAGTTTAACTCCACTGATTGGTTAAGCTTCCAGTCCCTATGGAGCCTCTATCGATGCCTCATGCATCGCAGAGATGTCCCAGTTTTGTATATTGAGTCTATGCTTCCTACATTCAGTCACCATTCGCCTTTATGATCTTGTTAGAAGGAAGTTGAAGCCTGAGTCGGCCATTCCCGGTACTATTACTGGTTCGTGCACATCTCGTTTGAGTCCTTCCACATTATACAACATTGCTGAGTACCTCATGTTGGTTGATGGGGGATGCCTTAATGCCCTCCTTCCAGCGGATTCCATCCCATCAACTTTAGTTCATTTATTCTGGGATAGGAGTCTAGATTCATTTGAGTTCCTTGAGACTTGTAGTCATCAGTGGTAGGTTCTCTCTCCATCGACAGTTTTGGGAATACATCAATGTCCCCTGATCGATGGATTCTTCCAAGTGTTCGACCTCAACACATTTATTTGCACTTGTGAGATTGCACTCTAGTACCTTGATTCCCATTTTCATTATTGGTGGCTGATCTCGTGTTTGTTAATGGTATACATCAATGACCGGTAATCAGACGATGGACTACTATGTTCAACCTAGAAACCTTTATTCACATAGTAGGGCATGTACTCATAGCAGTTTGTGTAGAAGACTTTCCAATTTGGTGGCATTTCTTATATGCTACCTCCTTGATCGTGCCAGTGTTCATGAGATTTTAGCTCTCGTGACTTGATTCTAGTGTATGCCAGATATCTTCAGCCATTATGGAGATCTTGATCCATGGTATATCTTCAACTTTCGTGGAGATCTTGGTCCTTTGCATATCTTCATCATGAAGATTTCGATCTATTGTATATTGTACATGGCGATGACCACACATGTCATAGTTTGTATATCATGCCTATTCATGGCCATTGTACTCTTATGTATACGGGACTGCTATATGTATTTGTAGTCACGTGCAGAGTTTGATTATTGCACTATACTGATGGATGGCTAGTTCTTTCACTTGGTTCTTCATCACTCCACTTCTGGGATGGACTTATAATGTATTTTGGCCATCGTATTACCCCTCTGACCTCACACATTAGGGGGCATATGTTATAGCTAATTTTACCACACATGGTAGATCACATATATATGGCCTTCCGTGTCCCTCTGCATACTCTTTGGACCCCATGGACTATTTTTGTACCTTTGATGTTTACAAGATCATCCCTAAAAACACCTGTTATTTGTTGTAAGCAACTTTTAATCCCTTTTCCGCATATACACGCGGATATTACCCTTAAACCCGTGTACATCAAGATGTGTGCAAAAGGCCAAATATTTTTGGAGTTTTCCTTGATGTGGATCTGAGTCACTTATCTCTTGGCCTTCCATATTCCTCAATATCACTCGGATTTGACCTTCCATTACCCCATTAAAGCACTATATAAGGAACCCTTTGGATACATTGAAGAGGGAGGAATTAAAGAGCAAGAAAACTATAGTCCATTGTTGCCATAGCTTGCTTATACTTGAGTTTGCATCCCTTTGTACCTTGGAGCACTTTGTGTTATTCCCAAGCTTGCCTTTGTTTGTGAGCTTGCTATTGAGAGATGGAGGATTAAGGTGGTGGAGGCCCAGGTGGAGGACTCAGTTTCTCTGGTTCGCAGACGTGCCGACAGAGGTTGTCACTCATGTAATCTCTGATTTATATTAATAGAAATATCTTTTCATGTCCAATGATGTGCATTTAAATGAATATTGAATCCATTGATGCTTTTAATTTCTTATACATTATTGATTATATATGCTAGAGTAGGTATAACACCATTATATAGCATGCTTGTCTTGTTTGTTGTTGTTGAGAGAGCAAATTGCTAACACAAGCGGGATTGGAAAAATCTCAACGGGGATCTACATCAACCATCTGAAATAAGGTATGTTTCAAGATATTTTAGTGTTAGATGTTTTATTTCTCTTGCATATTGGGAAGGGATTGATTTCTGCGGTTTCTCTATCTGTTGTGGTACACCCCAAGCCATAGGAAGTTTTCTTCGTAACACTGTGTGTAAGGCTGTGTCCCCTAGTTCCGTATGGAAATGATTCCCAGTTGGGGGGTGGCAGTGATGCTGAGAGAGTAAGGAGCACACTAGCCTATGGTTGAGTGGAACGTTGAAATGACATAGCTAGTTGCGGGGAAGCTTCTTTTCAAGATAAGTATTCTTGTATTTAACTCTACAATTGTGTTTTCTTTGTAAATTATCATGAACATGTTAAATGTTTGAACATGATAAACGCTACTTGTTTTATGAGTATGAAGAACATGTATGTGAATGCTTGGATGTGTATGCTTTCGTTGTAGATTGCATGTTTTATACATCTGTGTATGTTTTTAAGTTTCATGCATTTTATATCATGTTAATGGGGCTAGTTTTCCCAAACTGATAGCAACATAGTCATGTCTTCTATCTATAGAAGGGTGGGGACATGGCATGTGGAGGGATTTCAAATGAGCTGGTCACACTATTTTCTGAATGAGTTACTAGCAGATGCGGAAGAGTCGTAGGAAAAATGTACTGCATTCCATTATTCATGGTTTCTTATCTTGATTTTGTTTGTCGCATGGTCTGAACCAGCAAATTACTAAGGGGTAAACATACCACTGCAATGTCAAGGATCTCAATACCAGAATCTATGGTTCGAGAAAGATAAAAAGGAGCGACAAAGGGACAACAATGTTCATTTTTTTATGCATGGAGAGGCCCTACTCTATTAGGTGAAGAAGCAAGCAAGAATCATGGATGAAACCCTACAACAGTTTCAAAATATTATCAAATTGATAATTGGGCCCCATCACATCTTATTGTAGCCACGATAAGATCCACAACGTCAATGGTTGGTGACTCAATTCTTAATGCATGAAGAAGAAATTGAGGCCATTACCCAATATTAGCTATAAGAATGGTGCGTTCTTATTGTATATTACTGATTATCTGTCAAAGAATAGGTCTATGATAAGATGATCCACAAGTGAAGAAGGATAGAAAATAGGGAGGGGACCCACCAACAACAGCATAAGATCTGCAGAATTCTCCCAACCCTTCCCAGAATGATTCAAGCACAACCCAAAAATATCCAATGGTGGGCGATAAGAGGAAGCATAATTGGAAACCTAACACAAGGAATAATAAAAGGAAGGCCGAAAAAACAACATGAACTATTGGCCTTGACAACGATGATGTTACCACAGGGACTTCACTTAGTGAACCTCTCACATAGCACGTACGATCGTGGGATATTAAAGAATACCCTTAATTTCCAGAGATATTGACCCAAACTATTTTTGTTGAAACCCCTTCCCAATACTTAAAACCTCCTCCCCACCCCTTTTTATACCTAAATCCTTATAAACCACCCTACCCACCCCCACCTTAAACCCCTCATCCCCCCAATACCTGCAATATATTGGTTCAATTTTTGATAATTTTAAAACCCACAATATGAACTAACGTGATAGGATATTGGTCAACAAGTGAAGACCTAGTGGATGTTACCCTTATGAAAGAAGTAATGACAGAGGTCACTACGCAGAGCCTTTAGAAAGTAGATGAGAGATAAACAGATCTCACAAGAAGTATTATTGACTTATGCCAGATGCTCAATATGATGGTTAAATATTTATGGGTCACGATCGACTACAAACCACAAGTGCCAGAGTTGCATGACTTAGCTATCCCATCAGAAGAGCGATCGGCTGAGGTGTCAATACCTATTCCACCAATAAAAACTCAATTGGTGGGAGAAGCACTCGACTTGGGAATGAAAATATTGAATACAATGTCTAAGAAATTGGGCCATGCCACCATTGAGTTTTCATAGATGCCGCTATCTAAATTTTATGCGATGAAAAATGTCGCAGTTGTGGAAATGAAGGTTAGAGAAGTTACATTGAACAAGCAAGTGCAGACATCGAATAAGATTGTTAGTAAGATGAAGAAAACAGTCAAATAAACCGAAGATAAAGCTAAGACCTGGGACGAGGGAAGGCAGAGGCTCTCCAATGCTGTAACACTTGCTTGTAGTAATTTTGGAGCTAAAGGAATAATAGAGGAAATGTTTGCAGAGGCCAAGGTCATTCAACTTGGAAAAATAGAAGAGGACCTTCACAGAAAGGTCACAGAATTAGAAGCATAGGTGAAACCTAGTACACCCCCAGAGGTGCTATAAGAAATAAGGATGACAACAACAGAAGTTGTGAAGAAAATAAAAGAAGTAGATGCACTATGCGCCAAGGGAAGCATTGATTGATGATGTGGAGTTAGAAAAATTCGTAGAGCATCTACGTATTGCTGAGACTAAGGATAATCATCTGAAAAATGAAATGAAGAAGTTTCCCTTAGTAGATAAAATTTCTAAGGCTGCTGACATGAAAAAATAAAACAATAAGTCGCAGCGCTATGTACTCAACAACAATGGAGAACTGACAAAGTCATCGAATTACAGGTTGAAGAAGAAAGGATTATAGGAATTATTCAGCCTGTACATCGAAAAGTGCGACAAGCAGCAGAGTCCGTGGGACTTACAACATCGGAACACATCAGTTCTGACTTGTTGAAAATTTTCAGAAGGCAAAAGAATATGTGCGACGGGAAACATAGGAGATAGTGAAAATATTCCAAGGTTTTCAAAGTAAGGTCGTCACAATGGCAGGAGCTTTGGAATATCATAATGTGGCTCAGGACGAGCCATAGGTGAGTTTTGGTGGCCTGTTGGCCGTAGGAAAAGATATGTAGAATTCAAAAAGATAAAGAGTCTGGTTGCATGACAGAGGAAGTCGCGACAGAGGAAGAGATAAGAAAGAATAAGTAGGGGTAGAAGGAAAGTTGTGCCAAAAGCATCCACAAGGGGAGAAGTCCATGATAGAAGAGAAGATGCGATAAGATCAGCCGCAATGGAAGGAACCATGATAGAAGGTGTGCATCAGTTGAAAAAGATAGCTCGGGATATCGTGGTACCAAGAAGTCGGCTAGAGTCACGTATGATTTATGGAATAAATAATCTTTGTAATTTGGATCAATAGTGACTACTAACAATTGTAACATAAATGTATGAGAATATGAATAACAACCTGTCAGCTAATAGAATGAAGTCAGATGATTACAACATGTAAGAGTCTATAAAAGGAAGAACCCAAGCTGTGTGTGGGTTACTTCCTGGACAACCTCGTTGGTTTCTTAATTTATGGGGGGTCTTTGTTAGTCGTGGTTGTTTGTGTATATTTGTAGAGTTGAAGAGTTATAGGCTTGTAGAGAAGACTGAGTCAATCCAAGCTGTGTGCAGATCGACAGGAGAGTGAAGGAAAGAAATATTCAGAGACCTGAGACTAGAGAGCATGAGAGGAGAGAGAGGTATGTATAGATTGTAGAAGAAGACATAGAACAGAGACAGGAAGCTGAGTGCAGAGATGAAAGGTGCCATATATTTCTCATGTTAGATGAAGAGCGCCTTCGTGGTTTTTCCTGGATGGTTTTGCATGTTAAATTTTGTCTATGTGCACATTTGATGAATGTTCTTATGTCGAATGAATGTATATTGTGAATTAATGTATGTGTATTTTCTTATGAATGAGTTCTTATATTCATCTGTCGCATTGTTGTTAGTTGGAACCACTAATAAGGAGCTATATCAATCGTGGTAATCTCTATCGATGGAAAAATAGATTCATATCTTGAATGCACACAATACGAAAAATTAATATAACCATCGACTTCAGTTGACCAAGATAGTAAGGTGTCAATCCCTGGACAACTATAGAAACATGGTTTTGGCAGTTACCTATTAAGAGATATCTCAAGTGAGATTGAATCCATGTCACAAGTGTTGCCAACTGATCCTTGCTTTGTTGGGCCGATATATTGGACTTGTTGATGGACAAACTAGGGACTAGACCTAGGTCGCAGGGAGGAACACCAACACTCCTACAGGGTGCTTATGAATTGCACAGTTAAGGTTGAGTTTCTTTCTCAACACAATGCTATAGTAGAACACAATGAATTTGGTAAAGCTTGGGATCTCCTTTTCAATTCTTCATTCATAGCTGGATTTGGTAAAGCTTTAGATCTCTTTTTCACTTGTTCATTCATACAATTTTCAATCTGTAGAGTTCTCAACAAAAAAATTGCAATCAACTAAGGAATTTAGTATATATAATTTCTTTTATGTAATATATATATATAACAAGAATTGGAATCCTTCATTCACTTTTATATTTCAGTAAATGATGTGAACAATTTCTAATATACCAACCAAAAAAAAAGGCTTTACCTCATTTCCCCTTAAGTGTTGCATGATAGGTGCACATGGAAGATTGCCTCATGCTCACATCGTGGAGGGGCGTTGGACCTACAATTTATCCAAAGCAATGTATTTGGCACTCTTTTTAGAATGCAAATTTCAGTGTTTCTTTCTTCGTGAGTTAGCATGGGATCTCGTCAAAGCATTTAGGGTGTTATTTACTCTGAATCTTTGGACTTGTTTCCTCCTTCTTTATCATAGTAATGATAGGTGGTTGTTCGCTTAGTTCTAGTGATTTTTCTCATAGCTATATGGATCCTACTCACAAATCTAGTGGTTCTGTTCTTCAGGAAAACATTTAATAGCTATCATAGCATCATGCTTATGAGGACTTATATTCTCTTCTTTCATACCAAGATTAACTTTTGTTTTCCTGTAATTTCACTTTGTTTTTGTTTAATTCTAGCTTATCAACCAACAAAGCACATACATGACCTGAGTCAGTTCTTAAAGACCCTATCAATCATTTGTTTTGGGAGGTTGAGGATACTAAATATAACTACATTACATGTAAAATTGATATTTTTCTGAGCACATACTATTTATAATTTAACATTCTGAAATTAAAACATATACAAATGGAAACAAATAAATAACATGTTCGATAAAGATTTATCTACTCAAGTCTAGATACTCTATGATAAACATATTTAAAATCTCAAATGCATGATGGAAGATAAGATTGAATATTTGATCCAAGACATGCACTAGGGAATTTACATAGTTAATTTTGTAGCAAGGGATAGAACTCATAAAATTATAACATTTTGGTACTATTGGACTACCATGTTTTCTGGAGTTCATAAATTTTTTAGGTCTAACATAAAATGCCAGACCTACCTTTGTTAGAAGACAAAAGCTCCCTGCATTACCTTTAAAGCATGTCTAACTAGAATCTTGGACATATGGTTGTAGTAGTACTAGGTCTATTTAGTAACATGTTACAAGGATTATAAGAAGGTACTCTACTGCCAGATGCACATGGATTAGTTTCACAACACCTCGTGAATTCCTAGAAAAGCGAAGTATATTAAATATAGATTAGGATATGGTAACGAGAAATCGATTTTACCTCTTCTCAGAAGATTCATGTCCCAGTTGCAATCTCTAGTGAATATCGAAAAGGTAGGCCTCTCCTAGAAGTAAAGTGAATATTGAAGATGAAGGAAACTCCTTTCCTCCAGCCAAATAAGTGAGTGACTTCCCCTCGATAGAGAATTAAGAGCACGACGTCGACAATAGGTTATGTCCACCGACAAATGTCTCTTTTCGAGTATACATGTAATGTCCTTTTTTTACTGATCTCCAAAACTAATAATTTTTTTAGATTTGACAATTTATGCTTCCACTAAACGACTTAGTATCGACATGTGGCAACATCATGAATAGTTCCCTGTTTTCCTGTTAGTTTCCTCGATCCCAAACCCCCACCTTCATTTTTGTTATATTTTATTTCAATTATTGAGTAACCTTATATTAGTGTGGTACCAAAATCCATCAGCTGTTCCAATACATTTGGAGACTGACATAAAATGATGGGCTAACTCTCTATGCATTTCAATTTTCTAAAAGATAACAAATTTTTCATGTTTTGTATATGTGAAGTATATACTCCCGTATTGATCTATTTTATGTTTTCATATATATATATTTCGTATTGTATTTGTATATGTATATGGAAACTTTGTAGCTAGGAAATTTCCCCTATCAATCCCCTTATCAGTCCATTCTCTACACCACCTGAAATGGTGCTCCCAAAACCCAACAAGAAAACAAAGTTCCATGTCCTTATTTATTCGTTGGCTCACTATCGCGAATGCTCGCTTCCATTAGTAATCAACACGAATTAATGAACCACACATATTGTTTGTTGAGTAATAGTGATACTCTCCCACAAAACTATGGTTGCATCTCCCAACTTCTCATTTCCTTCTATTGCTCCATCATACATGTTTAGTTTCTCAGGTGACATTGTCAGGTTGAGTGCAGTCACTTAAAAATATATTAGCCATGTTAATCCACTATGGACAATTTTTTGATGAGTGATTGGCATCATGAGACCTGCAGTAATTATCCATTACAATATCCTCCAATCTTGAGTTTCAATTGGTGGGATCAGGGAGTCATGGTATTCCTATCAAATAGTATGAAAGGTCTTAGGTTGGAAGTACCTTCTCTGGAATTATTATTTAAATATACTACTTAAGTGGGAGAATAAAGAAATATGGTTAACTACTTGTTTCAAAATGGTCCTAAAAATATTGTGCTTCGATGAACATGATCCAATTCATTTGATCGAGTAAAAACTTATTATTGAAAGAAATACATAATTAATTCCCTCTACTCCAAAAATTTTGGGCACCATGATCTACAACTAGCTCAGAACCATCAATATGACTAACTACTTATGGACCACTTTAGATCACAATTCGGAGTCATGCCTAAAAAGGCTGAATCCAGTGGTCATTAGTACCCAATAACTCAATTCCTTTAGAACACACCAATGTAAAAAAATATTGTCATGAGGATAAACTAGTAACAAAACTCAACTTGACTTGTCCCAAAATCCTATTTTATATATGGAATAAAAAGTTACATACTTGAGGAAACATAATTAAATAATGTCTACCACAAATGTCATGTGTACTTCTATACAATTCCATAGCAACCCCATACACAAATTATATGTAATGAATCCTATCACATCCACTACAAACATATCGACCATAAATGGAAGTCCATGCAAGTAGTCATGCATGTAACACATGTACAAAGATGCAAACACCAATAGAAATACACACAAAATAGGTCAAAATATATGACATACATCAAGACTCAGGAAATGTGAAACTCACTTCACTTTGGGAAGCTGTAGATTCATATTTTTGCTAGACTTAAGAAAAACCCTCAACGTGGTTGCAATTCACTTATTGAGCTCTTAAGACCAACCAATAATTTTTTTTATACCCTTTTCAATTATTTAATAAATTGAAATTAGTCTAAATTACTAATTTTCCTCTTGTGACTAATATTTATTGCCATTCAAAATACGTGTTAATCTTTCATGGTTACTATGGGTTATCATATCTAATGTTTCAACGTTACGATGAAGAATTATCAAACATCAGGATGAAGAATTATCCAAGGTGCTTATATTACTAGCAACAACCATATTAATAAGATTAATATGTTTGGAATACGCCGAGAAAAATATAGCACTAGTGAAGTTAATTTAATAGTTGTATCATGATTGGAGTTAACCTAATAGTTAATCTAATAGTTATCCAATATAATTGCGAATAGAGTTAAATTTAAGCTAATAGTTGTAAAATCATTGGATTTAAACTAATAATTGTATCTAATAGTTAATTTAAAAGTTTATATATCAACTATTAAAGTTCAATTAAAATTTGTGATTGGAATTGAAGTTAAGTTAAAGTTGTATCATCATTGGACTTAACCTAATAGTTATAAAAAAATTTCCTAAAGAATGTGTCAATTACTTGTATCTAATAGTTAATCTAACATAAAAGCACTTAAGTTGTGGTTGTTAAGCTCATAATTGTATCATAATGTTGGAGTTAAGCTAATAGTTGTATTTAATAGTTAATTTACAAGTTAATATAAATCTATTGTAATTAATAAAAGAGCTTCGATTTATCTTGACTGCTAGCTTCCAAATGGAGTTGGACTAATCCTTATGCACATTAACTAGACTCCCAATTGGTAGGTGGAGTTCGAGTGTCACATCAGTTGCACATTACCATGCCACTAAATACAGTTATCACATGAGTTAAGAGGAATTTATTAGGAGTTCAGAGGATTTTATTAGGAGTTTAGAGGATTTTATTAGGAATTATACTATGACACGAAGTGCACTTTACTTCAACTCCCAATTGTAAAATGCAATTTGACTAATTAACACGACTTCAAGGTGCTAGTTTATAATTGTTTATAAGGAGCTCGAATGATTAATAGTTAATTTAAAAGTTAATAGATGGTAGTCCACCCCAAAATTCTAACATATATACACCTATCGGCGTAATTATTTTTTATTTTTTTGAAATTATTAATTATTAATTTTGGACGACACTCATATAATCAATCTGGACAGTACACTTGTCTCATTCTCGTTTAATCTTGGACGAATACTATAGAATCAATCTCGACAGTACACTTGTCTCATTCTCGTAGGTAGATGAAAAGGCATAGATGGTAGTCCACCCCAAGATTCTAACATATATACACCTATCAGCGTAATTAAAACATTCATCTGTACTAAACATTCATTCTAACATTACGTTTATTACTAATTTATTTTCATGATTAGTTATTTCAATGTTTGATTTTATTATTATGTTTCTTACTAATTTATTTTGACTAGTTATTTTAATGCTTAAATTATTTCCCATGTGACATATTATCCTTGCGGTATCACAATAAAAAGTCCAAACATTTTAAGATAATCGCTCAAATTGCAACAATGTCATGCAACCTCACAACATGTCAACAAGTGCCATGGGATGGCGATGTCCCTTTCCATTGATGAAAAGTTAGATAATTTGTAAGAAACTTTGTATTGTGTTTGTTAATTGTCTTTGGTTTTGCAAGTGCTAATAGGTATGTTAATATAGTAGAATAATTATTATATAATTTGAATAATAGCACATAATAATTATATAATTAGAATAACAATACAGGTGTTTAATAATTATATAATTAGAATAACAATACAAGTATTGTGTATTATTATTTGATTAATTTTCGAGTCACCATTATATTTGTTGGTGAAAAATATTAAACAATTAATAACACATTCAATGATTTAAATTGTCAACCCAAGGAGAGCGTAAACTTATGAGGTACAAGAAAAATATATGCAAGGTCAGAGTAACACTAACTTAATCTAATATTTCATGCAACTGAAATTGAAAACACTCGCGACTAAAATATAAGAAAACATGTGACTAATCTAAGAAAACACATGCGACTGAAATTGAAAACATATGTGACTGAAATATAAGAAAACATGTGACCAACTTAATCTAATAAAACACATGCGACCGAAATTGAACTTATTTTACGAAAGCAGGAAATGGCATGTAAAGAAATCTAATCTAGGAAAGCATGAAATTGCGTAAAATAAATTTAGCTAAGAAAACATAAAATTGCACGAAATAAACTAATCCAAAACAATCAACATTTGACATGTGAGGTCACATAAAATCAACACTACTAACTCATAATAAATCAAAATCAATATGGAGAAATCAAAAAATTTATTCTAAAACATAAAATCCATTACAAACGGATCAAATCCATGACTAACTCTCAAAAAGATAAACTATTTATCTATTTCTCTATTTCTAGAGAGGTCTCCACTACTCCCAAATGAAGAGAGAGCACTCTTATTTATACATGAGTGCGGGTTTGAAAAGAGGGTAAATGTAGATCCACTTTTCTCTCAACCTATTTTTTATAATTACAAAATATTTATCCTTTCAAATCCTCACAAATCCTTAATATCTTTGAAAATAATTTTCATCCAAATCTTGATGTTTTTCCTCCTTTGAATATGCTTGAATAATTATCTTCAAATCTCCTCCAAATTTCCACATGTTGGAGAAAATATTTGAGAGGCTTGAATAATTCTTTTGTTGAAAACTTCACATATTCCTACACATTACAAAACTCATCCAATTTTGAGATATAATGAAAATATGTCAATTTTCTAATATTTAATCACAAATTCTCTCAAAATGCATAAAATAAATGATTTGGAAAATACTAGAGATAAACTCATATTTAATTATGAAAATGGTATTATTGAATGGTTTATAGAGTGACATAATATTGATAATGTGAAAAAATGGTGGAAGGAAAAGATGATAAAAGTGTGATATTTTGGAAGCCAAACACTCCCCCTAACTAAACATGTTGTATGTCCTCATGCAACTTTTCATTGAGTTTCTTTTGAACCTTTGGCATCTTGAACTTGGCCTTGCATGATTATGTTTTAGAAAATCATGCCATGTCTTAAGATACTTGAGTGACTGTTAATTTTTATGGTTGGTTCTTGTGTAACAACCATCAATGTTACAAGTATTGGTTCTTGTATAACAACACTTGAATTTTATCATCTCTTCTTTTCTTTGCTTTTCTCCTTTTAATTTTTTTTTCTTTTATTCTCTTTTTTTTTTTAAACATTACTTGAACATGTGCATGCTTTCAAAATGGTGAGACATTAATATACATACCCATTGAATCCTTCTCATATTTTGAATTAAGAATTAAATAGAAACAAAAATAAGTTGGGAGAAACATGTTGGTGAAAGGTAATGGAATGTAAAATATGGCAATGAATACCCCCTCAACTAAAGTTATTTTCTATATATGAGGTAGGAAATATAATGTGGTAAGGGGATTTTCCAAATTCATTATTTTTAGTATTCAAGGAATTACATGATTAAATATTGGAAACAACATAGCTTCACTTACCCAAAAAAACTGATGGACTATGCAAGATGAATGTATTTGATGTTGCTGCTGGATCACAGAATGGGAAGTGAAGGAATTTGAACTCCTTTGTTGTATGAGTCAAAATCGAAAAGTGGAACTATGGTGCTCTCATATGGCTGGAAGTATGCTGCTATAAAAATGTTGATGGAGTCATGAAAAGTATATAGTCTTCACCTGCTACAAAACCCAATGGTACAATTCTAGTCATGCGAATAAATGTGTTGACGTCCAGCATGAAAAGAATTCATTGGATTACCAGACATTGATGGATGTCATTAACCAATGTGAGGGAACTCACAATTGATTTCAATGAGTACTAAGGTACCTAAGTACATCTTGTGAAGTGCAAATAAATGAGCTGATGTCAAGCCACTTGCAAGATATAACTATCAAGGTACATTGATGTATTCCCTTGATTGTTAGCGAGAGAACTTTCCATAAGGCATGCAAGCACCAAGGTACTAAAAAGAACTCTAGTCTCTATCCCAGATAGTGTGTTGAGTTCGATGGGGCAAGACTTGTTGAAAGGTGGGACTTAAGGAATCCCACAGAAGTCAATGTGAGTTGTACAAAATGATTGGTAGGACTATAAATGAAAGATTTCATGGTCAAACAGTTTTTTATGACAAATATTATAAGGAAATTCATGCATGGAAAGGAACATGAATGAGTTTATTCATAAGGAAAAAGATGAACGAAAGATGAAGCAAAATGTATGCGACTCAGAAAAGTAGACATGCAGGAAGTCATGATGTGTAAAGAAATGAAATAGTAGACTCCAACATGGATGATTAACGAGCTTTGAAAGGAGAAGAGTAAGTGATCATGTCATGGCGTAATTGGGTTTTTGAAAGATGGCTTTGTGGTGGAAAATAACACGACATGTGCGATGAAAATTTTAGCTCCTTCAATGATGCATATTTTATTGTGATTTATGAAGATCACTTATGTATGAAATTGGATCATCTTCGAACCGGTAAAAGGTTAGCACTAATTCTGCAGCAAAATGGTGAGAGCATTGAAAAGCATAGTGCAAAAATAAGTGTTAGGAAACCAAATTCAACAATAAAATGTATTATTTATTGATTCGTTGTGATGCATCGTTGACAATTGCCTTTGTGAATCCCTGTCTAAGTGACTTCAAAGAAAAAAATTATAGCATAAAATCATGATTCCAATGATGTTTTTAGGATGTGTTAAAAACCATTTGCCAAGTTTTATTCATTTATATTTTTTTACAATTTTTTTTTGTTTATGTTTTTTTTTAGAAAACAAATGTTTTTTATTGAATTTTTTTAATTAAAAGATCCATCATAGGAAAAATGTGACACAACCATAAGAAGTCAACCAAAAGTTTTAAAATGTGATTTTCATGGTCCTGTAGGACATCTTCTGTATCTGATAACAAGAAGCCAATTTATTTTCAAAAATGACAACTAACTCTGATATATGCCTTTTCACTTCATACTTTACATTGTCATCTACTACAAGGAGAGGTGCATCATTATTTTCAACAAGCATATACTCTACTTGCTCTTGTGTAGATGCTTTGATTTCATTTGGAGAAGCTGGAGAATCATACCATTTTTTGTCAACTGAAATTGCAACATGTATTGCAGAGAGAAACGCATCTCTTAGAGCATCTGGGTCAACTGGCTGGATTCTAGCAAGGATGGAAATGACTTATGAACCTAGGTTTATAAGGGTTCTTATAATCTCTTCCTCTTTATGTTCTTCCCAATGAATTGCCTCTAAATATTGAACACACTTTCACATTATTTGATCACTACCAAGTTTGGAAAAAATGCTAAGAGACATTTTTACATTCTGCCACAAATCTGTAGCCAGATTATTGTCCAAATAAAAAAACCTTAAAATGTTCACACAATGATCATAGTCAGATTCATAGTAGTAAAATTCATTACAATTTCAAGAATCCAGAAATTGGCATATGGTCTAGTCATCTAAAGACGCTCAACAAAATACTTTATTTGTTTTTCTAAAAAAATTTGAATGGCAGTAAAACCATTCATCTCTGCCATCAACTCCAGCTTTGTCAGGGAACTCTAATCCACCATTTCAAAGTAACATGTGCCTGGATGAATATTGATAAGTTTCAGATCGTTGCAATTAGTGAAAAATATTAAATAATTAATAAACTATTGGTGAAAGAGGAAACAAGTTGTTCTAGAAAGTTGGGAAGCTAAAATGAAAATAATTATGGAGGTTATTAAGAGGTAAATTGCTCCATTAATGGTCTAAATCCTTATCCCTTAGCAAGCGTTATACCTCTTGACTATAAATCCAGCCAAGTAGGGATGGATTAAATGGACTACTGCACCATTACTTTTACAAGTACCGAGCTATATCTCGGCAGTGAACACCGGCCAAAGAAAAGGTTAAGACCAATTTTACCTTACATAGAATAGACACATTTAAAATTTATAGGTAACCGAGCCATCATATCTGATCCAACCCATAACCACTGCTTCTAAGTTCTTTCTTTATTATTTTTGCCTAATGTGATTAATGATATTATATAACACGTTTCGATTCCTGTGTTCAGTATGCCGGCGAAGGTAGCAGTGATTGCGGTTGATCCCATTTCAGTAGTTAGAAAGTTGCTATTTATGGGCCTAGTAGTAGATTCATTCTCCACTGCATAACATGCAAGATGAAATATCATAGGCCAAATGAATTTCTTTCTTGCCCAACTCACAAGGGAATCAATCTTTCTATCACATATTCCTAATGTTTCAAAATCATGTCACCAAAGGGTTGTATGGAGTCGGCACAGACAACGAGGATGATTCTCGTTGAATTCAAACAACCATGGAGTAAAACATAGATAAGAGGAAAGGTAGTAGCAGGCATAAGTATTAGCAACTTATAACACTGGTAATATTCAAAGTAGAATCCTCTGATAACTAGAGTTTCTCTTGCAATCTAGATTTTACGGAAGGAAACCTTGGTTCCCATGTAATTTTTGTTGCAGGTCGTAGGTTGACAAGATTTTCAGCTAGTATCCAGGCTGCCTTGTCATAGGTTATCCAAACGTTGGTCATCGTCAACTCCTCTATAACACTTCCAGTTCCAAACGCAAGACCTTAAACTATGGTAAAACCAACGTCGCTTATCGTAGATCCACCACCACTAGGTTGAACAGGTGTAGGAGGAGGAGCATGAAAGATTGGAATGACAAAGATCATACATGCAACTGAATTTACTCCGTAAGGATCAAGATCAAAGGCTCTTATCTAATGCTCAATTTTGATCTGCCACACGTTAGGATGCAATGGACTATGTTATGGGATCAACAAAAATGATGACCTTTCTTCTAGTTATGATATGTAACTTGCACCATTAGAATCATTATAGATAAAATATGCTCTTTACTATATAGTATGCTCATCCAAAATAAACCCATAGTTGACCGACTAGGCACAGAGCCTTTATCCCACCTAATGCTGGTCTTCTCGATGAAACCTCCACCCCTGCAACTACTGACACTGGGTCAACCCCAAAATATAATGTTAGTGTTTAAACAAATCCAAGCACCTATAGGAATAGGACTCTGTAGGGGGTGTGGCCAAGGTGCTACACAAGGAGTTGGCCTTCCTAAAATCTATCTTAGGTAATGTTGTGTCCAACAATCGCCAAAAAAAACCACGTGTCAATTGAGATAGATTGATGAGGGTTTTTTTCTCCCTTCGGTTACCATATACCCTCGATGTAATTATAAAGCCATGCATTCTATCCTCACTAGCCACACGTCATTCTAGCCTGATGGTCTAGCATCACAGGGTGGGTTTAGCCAGTAAGTAAGAAATCCATGTCACGTTTATTTCGCAAGAAGAAAGATATGGTCTCAATAGAGATAAGGTTGGTTTCCTATAGAATGAGCAATGATAGATCCAACCACTCACACTGTCAATCAAACTCTCCTCTTAATAGGAATTCAACTTAGTCAGCATAACATCAATTCTAAGCCAACACATCATTCTATTTTCCAGATGGTTGAATACTTCTAGCATGCATTCTAATGTGTAGATATCTCTATATAATCTACATGAAAACTAGAAATAATTTCTCCAATAAATGAAGATCATCCTTAAATATGGAAGAGATGAATTGTCAAGAAGATCGTTGCAAATCAAATTGATACACAATCAAATTATGGATGGGATTTAGTCTCATAAACTTTGGCAAGAAAATATCATTGTTTAATTGAATGCAAAATTCTTAGGAGTGGATCCCATATCGAAGATACTAGAACATAAAGATAGATTACAGGAATTGTGTTTGAATGATAGTGCATGTAAATTATGTAGGTTTCGCTCCTCTCTTGTTCATCCCAAAGCAAATGATTGTTGAGTCCACCGAGGTGTATTACCGAATTGATCGCAGTTAAAGGGAACTCATATTGATTATGTGAATCTTAGGAGCAGATACGAGAAGATAAATCATACTAAGCCACGATATCATTTATCTCTTATGTTACCGATAAGTGGTTATCGTTGGGAGCTAGATGGCAGACAAGCTTGCTTTAAGGACGAATATGATTGTCCACTCATGTCAGATCGTCTCTTCTTTCTTATCAATGCTTCTAGATGACCCCAAACTAATCAATGAAGAAAAATCAGAGGAGGGATGGAGTCTATATTTTCGCATTCAATTTCATCTATCATGAGTAGGGATTAAATTGATTCTGTCTGTCAAGTCATCCCACGAGATTGCAAGCTCTTTCACCAAATATTTTTGCCATGTGCAATTTATTTTATTGTTTGTTGCTGGTTTGTATGCAGGTTTTATTCCAGGTTGAAGGACAAAGGATAGCGCTGGCATTGGTGCTGCTCAAACCAAAGATGACCGGGTGAGACATAAGCTTATTGTAGCAGAAATTAGAGATCAACTGAAAAACAAAGGCCTCACGTAGATCAACAATGCAAGCATGACACAGTTTCAACGTGAAATTGTTTTTGTGAATATGTTATTTATGCATTTTTGTTATATATATGTGTGTAATTTTTTTTATAAATAAAATTAGAAAATTTAAGACAATTTTTTTTAGCAAATGGAGATCCAAAAAAGAATTAATCATTCATGAAAAAGTTTATAGACATCTTACTTTCTGATATTCCAGATCACACCAAGCAAGGGAAGAGAGCATACTTATTCAAAACTAAATATAAACATGTTTTATTCCTTTAACCTATCTACTCTATGTTAATTGAGAATTTAAAAATTATTTACACAAAGTGAAACTTCCAATGTAACCATCTACGTAACACAAGTAAAAATTTGTTCACATTCAATTTTGTAGATTGAAATATAGAATATAAAAGAATGTACACAATTAAGTGTTGTAGAAAATGTAATTTAACAAAATAAAACTCGCTCGAAACCATATTTCGATAAGGCTTTCATATACATGATTTTTGTCTTGATTCAGCTCACCCGAAACCTTTTCTTTGTCGTCCTCTATCTCTTGTTTGAATGGTTGTTCCTCATTTGATATACATGATTCTTCTTTCACTTCAGGAGGAGGGGTTAAGCTCTTAGCTGTTGTCAATATCTCCTCTTCTTGAGAAGAGGAGATCCCAACTTTTTCTAGGATATGAGTGAGTTGTTCCACACTTCCATGTATCATTAAAGTCATCTGGTTGGTATTCCTATACTTCCATATAGATCAAATAAAAAACATCAAAACAAATTGAAATATAAACCTAAAACTATATGAATAAAACTAATGGAAAACCAAAATCACTCTTTTCATAAATGAAAATAACACACTTCAGAAACTAACTTAGAAATCAGGAGAAATCAAAACTAGTGCATAATAAAAGCAAGCCAAACTTACATTAAAAATGTAAATGAAAAATAATAATAGATAAAGGAACACTTGCATTAAAACAAATTTGCAGAAAAAATACTCTGTCTTGCAAGAAAAGTAAACAATTTGCATAAAAATAAACACTCTTACATGAAAATTAAATCACTCTTGCGAATAAGAAACATATTTACATGCAAAGGGAACAATAAGGATTTGGGGTGACCCACCAAAGTGGATGTGTCACGCTGTTAAACTATGGAAATTTTGTAGTGAAGTCGCCCTTACATCTTATTGTTTCCCCTCCCCCTTGTTGTGTAATATAAAAAAAACCTTTCTACCTACCTAAACTCTAATCCCCTTTTAACACCTCCCAGGCAACGATGCCAAAATGTTGGTGAAATATATTAAACGATTAATAACATACCCAATAATTTAAATTGTGAACCCGAGGAGAGTGTAAACTTATAAGGTACATGCAAAATATATCCAGGGTCAGAGTAACACTAACTTAATCTAATATTTCGTGCGATTGAAATTGAAAATACGTGCAAATAATCTAAGAAAACACGTGTGACTGAAATCTAAGAAAACATGTGACTAATCTAAGAAAACACATGCGACTGAAATTGAAAACATATGCCACTAAAATCTAAGAAAACATGTGACCAACTTAATATAAGAAAACACATATGACTGAAATTGAATTTAGTTTACGAAAGCAGGAAATGGCATGAAAAGAAATCTAATCTAGGAAAACATAAAATTATGTAAAATAAATTTAACTAAGAAAGCATAAAATTGCATGAAATAAACTAATCCAAAACAATCAACATTCGACATGTGAGGTCACATAAAATCAACATTGCTAACTCATAATAAATCAAAATCAATATGGAGAAATCAAATATTTATTCTAAAACATCAAATCCATTACAAAAGAATCAAATTCATGACTAACTCTCATAAAGATAAACTATTTCTCTATTTCTATAGAGGTCTCCACCACTCTCAGATGAAGAGAGAGCACTCTTATTTATACATGAGTTGCTTTGAAAGATGGTAAATGTAGATCCACTTTTCTTTCAACCTAATTTCCATAATTACAAAATATTTATCTCTCAAATCCTCACAAATCCTCTCACAAATCCTTAATATCTTTGAAAATAAATTTCATCCATATCTTCATATTTTTCTTTGAATATGCTTGAATAATTATCTTCAAATCTCCTCCAAATCTCCACATGTTGGAGAAAATTTTTGAGAGGCTTAAATAATTCTTTTGTTGAAAACTTCACATATTACTACACTTCACAAAACTCATCCAATTTTGAGATATAAATGAAAATATGACAATTTTCTAATATTTAATCACACATGAAGAGAGAGCACTCCTCTTTGCTCTCTTATTGAAAAGAGGGTAAATGTTGATCCACTTTTTTGTCAACCTAATTTCCATAGTTACAAAATATTTATTCCTTCAAATCCTCACAAATCCTTAATATCTTTGAAAATAAATTCCATCCATATCTTCATATTTTTTACATTAAATATGCTTGAATAATTATCTTCAAATCTCCTCCAAATCTCTACATGTTGGAGAAAATATTTGAGAGGCTTAAATAATTCTTTTGTTGAAAACTTTACATATTACACTACACTTTACAAAACTCATCCAATTTTGAGATATAAATGAAAATATGACAATTTTATAATATTTAATCACAATTCTCTCAAAATACATAAAATAAATGATAAAAGTATGATATTTTGAAAGCCAAACAATACTAGGGCATTATGTCACTTTATATACATTACCTGAATAGCAAGTTGGATGGCTTGCTAACACTACTACCAAATGGAACATTGGTATTGGTATTAGTGCAATTCGTCATTTTATCCCATTGATGGTCTTTAATGTTATTG